>BSUD01000005.1:146308417-146392292 GCA_033239045.1 Fagopyrum esculentum
ATTGAAGGAGATAATCTTACAATCATCAATTCCATTAAGCGAATGTGGAAACCCCCGTGGGAAATTGATCTCATAATTTCTGATATCACTAATATTTTGGTTAGTTTCCAGCAGGTTAAGATACAACACGTTTTTAGGGAAGTCAACAGTGTTGCCGATAAGCTCGCAGATTTGGGACACGACTACCCGCTAGGTTGCGCTTCGATCCCCTCTCAGGTGGTGGATTTCATCCGAAAGGATGCTCTAGGTTGGAGAGTCTCGAGAAGATGATTCAATCTAATCGCTTACCGTATAGTATCAAAAAAAAAAAAAAAAAAAATTTGCCCCCAAAAATTACCGTTGGGTTGAAGTCCCCAAATAAGTCCTTCGTTTTAGAGACCCCGACCGTTGGACTTCGCTGCTTCACAGACTCACAGTTCAGACATACCCTAGAGGGAGGGAACCGAGGGATAGAGAAACAAACAAGATGGGGAACAAGAGAAGAAGAGAAATCGCTAATGGAGTTCCAGAAATCCCTCAAACCACCGATAGTCTACGAGAAAACACCATCAATGAATCCGAATCCGGTGTTCAAGCATCCCCGGCCGGGTACGAACAACTCCGAGAGCAGAGGATCAAGGAGAATCTCGAGAGGCTGCAAAAGCTCGGTATTGTCGATCTCTCTCTCAAGCTCAAGTCCTCGTCCATGTCCGCTTGTTCTGTCAAACGTACTCCTCGCAGCATCTCTTCTCACCGCAAAACCCCTTTGCTCGCCGCCGAACATCGTCGCCGCTCCCTTAGGTACAGCAATCTCTGTACCTTCTTGTCATTGGATCATTAGTTTGATTTAGAAGTGTTACTTTGGCGCTTGTTAATTTCCTGTTAGGTTTAGGGTTTTTTGTGAAATTTTCGAATCCCGTTTTTTTTTGCTATTAGGTTGCAAAATGAGACGCCTGTGAGCGATTTGATGGAGTTGACGTTTCCAAAGAGGACTCGTGTACCTAGAAAAGAACCGACTTTGAAGGAGATAGCTGCAAAGCTGAAGATGTGCAGGAAGGTGAAGTTGCCACAGAAGCTGAAAAGGAAAAGAGAATCAGTTAAACTGGAGAAAGTTCCAAAGCAGAAGCGGAAACGAAGGGGAGTTGCAATGCCGGAGATTTATACAGAGGAACATGAAAAACTGCTGGGAAAAACCAAGTTGGACTGGGCTCTTTATGTTGATGGATGTGGAGAGGATGGGAAGAGGATATATGATCCCGTGAAAGGGAGGAGTTGCCACCAATGCAGGTATCCATTTGTTACAGTGTCATGTTTAAGTTTTAATATCATTCCAAGTTTCATCTTGAAAACTTGGTACATTTTCAAGTAATGCTACGATCGATCTTTTCTGGTTATTATTTGATGATCCGTGTACTGTTTTGCCTACAGTCTATAAGCTACAACAAACAAGGAAGTGTCTTGTGGTTGAAACTTGAAAGTTTCATTTGATTATGAAGAAGTAGACAAGAAACTGTTAAACCCTAACATAACTTACAATTCTGTCACGCATAATGATATCCATGCCCGGCGCTCATGAGATAGAGTGCAATCTCTTATAAAAGCCTCAGTTTTGGCAAGCCAATCCATAGCTTGGTTTCCTTCTCTTAATCTATTCCAAAACTTGACCTGCCACCATGCGTCCGTAGCTCCCTGCATTTCTTGAGTTAGATAAAACATTGCTAACTCAGTGTTGGCCATAGTGCTCACAAACCGCCAGCTGCTGAGCCATAAGTAATCCTTGAAGCAAGCCAACAAAATCAGCCTTCATAATAAATGCATTGATGCACATTCCGGACGATCCCCACCGGCTCTGATGTAACCATCAGTCCATCTTCAGACTGCATATGGTTACTCATATGTACTAAACCTTTTAGGTATCTGGATTAAAAAATGGGGTAGAGATCAAATTTCTCAAGTCAAAGAGGTTGCTATGAGCTTGAAAACTTATATATTTTTGTAGATTTTGCTAGTTCGTTTGATTTCCTTTTGTAACTATTCCTCCTATTTGGTGGTGCTCTGTGATAATTATATATTTATTCATCTTGTTTTGAATTTTGGTTGCTAGCCTTTTCTTATACATTCACTAAGTAACTTATTGCCTTGCTTGTTCAATGTTGTTTGTTGCATTATGAGCTTGGAATTTGGCATCACATATTTATTATGAAAAGGATCTGTTTTGCAGGCAAAAAACTCTAGGCCACCGTACTAGTTGTAGCGTATGTCAAAAGATACAAGGACAGTTTTGTGGAGATTGCTTGTATATGAGGTAGGCAATTATGTTGTTATAATATTATTCAAAATCTTCATGACATTATAAAATAGAACACATCATTCTTTATCTGAGTATAGTGTAAAAACACTGTCCCTTTGTTTGTTCATTATTGCTTAGCTTCTTAATTTCCCTACTTTTGCAGTTCCCACAGGTGAGTACTCTTTGCTTACCCTAAAAACGAATTCAATCTTTTTATTTCTTATTACTCTTCGTTGGGTCTAGACATACAATATCCAATTTAGGTACCCAACCCGTAAGCTATAATAAATGGGATTTCTTCACATGTTTGAGGACCAACCATTTGTTCTTTATCATTGCACTCCTAAAATAATGGAAGTGATCTATTCAGCTTCTTGACATCTACTGTTGTCAACTCGGTATCATGCTTCCTACTAGTGCATTAGGTTGTCTATGTCCTGTTAAGCTTTGTGTACCCCAGTCTCTACCTTTTACATCCTTTTTTAAGCTTCAGTCAATTCCTATGGCCCCCTTTATGTTTCCTTGCAAGGATCAGATTGGAGTTTTCAGCAGGCGTCAAATTCTTTCACATATGTTTGTAGTATTAGCCAATTGCTTATCATCACGGATTTTACAATTACAAGTCACAACTACTATTAATTTAAGAAAAAAAATGACAGATATATTTATATATATATATATATATATATATATATATATATATATATATATATATATATATATATTCTTCTGGAACTTTTTTCTATAACTTTTGATGTTGAAGGAGTAAGTTTTTACAATGGATTAAAATTTCCCGTGCAGATACGGGGAGAATATCCTGGAAGCAAATGAAGATCCAGATTGGATTTGTCCTGTGTGTCGTGATATTTGTAATTGTAGTTTGTGCCGGAATGGGAAAGGATGGCCTCCAACCGGCCTGATGTATAGGAAGGCAAGTCTCCTCAACCCTGCTTCTACTTCTGCTCCAATCAATATGTATAAATTGATCTCCATTATTGTATTTGATGTATCTTCTCCAGATTCTAAGCTTGGGTTACAAATCAGTTGCACACTATCTCATTCAAACAAAGCGTGCCCCGCCTGAAACTGAAACCGAATCAGAACACAAGGTTCATAAGACTCCACATTCCGCAAAGAGGTCCCTGACCTTCAATAATACCGAAGTTCCAACTGATGGACAAACACTTGATTATGACGAGTCTGGACTCAATCCAGACTTTGTAAAGGAGGAAGCTGTATACTATAATGCAAGTGAAGGAAAGTTCGAAACAGACAAAGCTGCAGAAAATGAAGATGAGAAGGAAGTTGGTGAATTCGAAGTTGTATACTATAATGCAAGTGAAGGGAAATTCGAAACAGACAAAGCTGCAGAAAATGAGGATGAGAAGGAAGTTGGTGAAGCAAAATTTGAAACAGACAAAGCTGCAGAAAATGAGTATGAGAAGGAAGTTGGTGAATTTGAAGACAATATGGATCCAGGGCAAGATGATTGCGAAAATAATATTGTCACTCTGCTGAACTTTGGAGAGACTGAACTCAATTCCATCCATGTAAAGGAGGAAGCCGAAAATGAGGATGAGAAGGAAACAGGTGAATCTGAAAATGATAATGTTGTTGTGATGAATGTTGAAGAGTATGAAATCAATCCTGTTGATATAAAGGAGAAGGAAACAAACCCAGATGAAAGTGAAGGGATATTGAAGATTGACAAAGGGTGTGCAACCAAAGCGGCAAAGCATGTCTAAAAGCAACGCTTTTTACTTCACCGCAACCTGTTCAGGACAGCATTGCCAGAAGACTAAGACCCAGAATCAGCAGTTATTGATGCTGGTTGTTTCTTGCTGTTGCTCAGCCTTTTGTTTACTGGTTACAAAAATTGTGACACTATTTTGATGCTCTTAGATGGTCTTATTGATATCATGTAGCTACATTTGAGGTTACTCAACCCAAAGTATTTCCTTTTAGTGCCCGTTTGGTTGGACCGATGGAATGAAAGCGGAATGGAATCGGATAAGAGTAAGGAAAGGAAATGAAAATGATGAGATTACTTTCATGTGTTAAAAGACCTCTAATCAAACATGTTTTTTGATTGATTTGGAAGCATTCCGTTACCGGGAATGATTACTAGCGCTTCCAAACGAGCCCTATTCTGAAATTCATTGAGAGAAGAGTGTTTTTCAAAAAGGCTTAGTTACCAAAATTGCACTTAATAAATTAATGATATTCAGTGACCGGATTTTGACAAGAGAATACACAAAAAAAAATGTAAAATTATTGGATCAAAGAAAAAAAAAAACTATTTTTTTTACTAACTTATTCAACATCTACATACATGAGATGTTGTATTAGTATTATTCATATGAAAAAAGCAATATAACCAATTTACTTTATTTTGCAGGTTGACTTTATAAAGCAATTCTCTAGGCTTTTTTCTGTAAAAAACTACATAATATTTTTATTTATGTTTATAAATCAGAAATATGAAGAAGAACATGTCCAATTTAAAATGACAGCTGTTAAAAATCAAAAATGAAGAAATGTTATTTTCAATGCAATAAAAACGTAGAGCTGGATAGAAAAAAGCTTTTTAGAAAGAAAAAAAAAGAAAATCATGATAATAATGGTATACTTCAAGAAAAAGTCAATGTGGGTCCGCAAAATATGTATTTTTATCATCTATATGTTAGTATTTTGAGGAGATTTTTTTTTTTTTGAAACAATTTGGTTTACTAGATTTTTTTTAATTTTGTGTTTAGTAAATGTACTCCTTGAGAGTTTGGGAATAAATACAAAAGGTTGGGGTATATTTACTTAATTGAAAAATTAAAAAGTCTAGTTACTACTCTAATTTTTCAAAAAGGTCTAGTTATCAAAATTGCCCTTTTTTTGTTCATTATAAATAGTTATTTTATATATATATATATATATATATATATATATATATATATATATATATATATATATATATATATATATATATATATATATATATATAAACTTATAAGTAGGGCTGTTAACGGTTCCTGAACCCGTAGTTTTTTTGTGGAACCGGGAACCGAACCGTTTAAGGTAAACGGTTGGTTCCTCTTTTTTTCCGGCCGGAACCGTTTGGAACCGAACCGGAACCGGACCGTTTAAGAAATACAAGGAACCGTTTAGAACCGGTCCGGAACGAACCGTTTGGAACCAGAACCGTACAGGACCGTTTTGAACCGGAACCGTGCAGATACTGAGATGAATCAACAAAGACGAGATGTGAGAAACAGACGCAGCGACAAATCAACAAAGACGGATCGAGGGGCGGATGGAGGGTGGCGACAGACGGATGGAGGGGTGGAGGGCGGCGACAGACGGAGCGAGGGGCGGCGACGGAAGGATGGGCTTGTGGTCTGGTGAGCAGCGACTAGCGAGATGTGAGAAACAGAGAAACTGAGCAGCAGCGAGGTAAACGGTTCGGGTTGGCGAGAGGCGTTGAGGTGCGGCGAGGGTTGGTGACCGGCAGCGAGGGACGGTGAGGCGTGAGCGGCAGCGACGGATGGTTTGCGGCAGCGACGGCTGGTGAGCGGCAGCATGGGGCGGGAGCAGTGAGAAGTGAAAGTGAGAAAGAAAGTGAAACTAGGGCTTGGGACGAAAACGAGAAAGCAGGAAGCTCATCTTCATTTTTTTAATATTTTTTTAATTTTTAATTATAAACGGTTTCAAACGATTTTGAATTTTTTTTAAAAGTCGAACCGGACCGGACCAAACCGTATATAAACGGTCCGGTTCCAAATAAATCTACATAAATTATTTTAGGAACCGAACCGAACCGCTAAATTCCGGTTCGGTTCCTCCGGTTCCTAATGGAACCGGACCAAATTAACAGCCCTACTTATAAGTTATCTTTTATTTCCTTAAGCTCTTAAGTCCTACACAGAAACAATTTCATGTCCTTCATGCTGCTAAAGGGGATAGGGTCCAAGACTTCTTGGTGGTTGTCGCAATTGTTGGGTTTTTAAGGATAAATTGGTGAATTGGGCCTTTTAGGCCAATAAGTTGATATTTAAAACTCCTCCCTTTTTCAATTGAAAATTTGGGTCCCTAAAATATAGGTTGAAATAAATATAGTACAAAAGCTATCAACTTGTCCATCTCATTTGATTTGACATATTTGACATTTGATATTTATCTCCACCTACTACAAAAATGAACAATTCTCAACATGCATACTTTCCCACCTTCTACCCAAAATTCGTTTACCCAAAAACGTTACTATTCATACCCAAAATAATTTTGTCAAACTACACAAACATACTCGAAAACATACATACCCAAAACCCAAACATACCCAAAAAAACTAAAATATCAAAAAATATCATATCCATAAATTGGGTAGAATTTTGTGTTATAAAATATTCATACCCAATGCACTCATAAATTGGGTAGAATTTATCATACCCAAATTTTACATAAATCGATATTCTACACAAACATCAATACCAAATGACACAGTTTGGGTAACCATAAAACATACCCAACATTTTACTTTAAACATACTCAACAATAAGAAACGTACCATAAAACATACCCAACAATAAACATATAATGCCCAACCGTACCAATAATTTGGGTAACATTTTACAACATAAAATAATAATACCCATAAATTGGGTAAACAGTATACTCAATTCATCAAACACGTACTAATACTATTTAACAAAACGAGTCAAAAGCATACCCAGAATCTAGTGGAAATAGCCTACCAAAAATATAGATTTGGTTCCAACTACCCAAAAAATACATGAGGGAGAGAGTTCCGGGTGGGATAAAGTGAGGAGAGAGAAAAATGAAGGAATGAGAAATAGAGGGAAAAATTAGAAGTTAATGAAGAGAGAGAAAAGTGAAGGAATACAGAAATTAGGGCCCACCACTATCATTTACAAGAGGGGGAGAGTTACGGTTGTGATAAAGTGAGGAGAGATAAAAGTGAATGAATGAGAAAAAAGTATAAGGAAGGGACCCACCACCATCATTTGCATTCTTCCATATTTTTTGATTTGCAGGCCTACTTTTTCCTCTATATTATGTAGGAGCCCATTTTGCAAAGTAGAATTTTTAATAGCCTCATTTCTCTAATTCTTTCGTTTTTTAAACAATGTCTCCTCGACAATAATGTTCTATCCTTCAACATCGGTTTCAGTGCCTATGTTTAGCTGTTTTCCGACTTGTCCTAATTGTGAGCTTGAAAAGATGGACGCTTTTTGGGATCTTGCTCTCTAGTGTCGTCGATATATTGGTACCGATCATAGACACAAAATGTTGACAGGGTTGAGTTGAGACCGGGATACTTGCTTGTGTATGGTTGGGACAAAGGTAGAGAGACTTGTGTGGATGTGGTGGGAGCTTCCCTCTTCACTACCAATGCTAACAATTCATTCTTACCTGATAATGCTATCTACCAGGTCACGTTGAAGAAGCAGAAGAAATACTTAGAGATTTGCTCCGCTAAGAGGTATGATGAGCCTTTGTCTTCTCCACTTTTGACGAATTAGGAAGTGATGTTATTTGCTTCCTTGAGAGGATCAACACAAGTTACTAAAAGTCATGAAATCGGATTCAAATGTTGCGACTTCATCACAAAGTTAGTTTTACCATTTAAAAAGGTGTGAGGCTCAATTTATTACAATACTCATAACTAATTCTGTGTGACTGAATATTCAATTAAGAGTCGTCAGTACAAATTGCTTGAAAAAAAATAATTTTTTTATAAAAAATAAATATTTCATTTTTTTTAATATTGTGTAACTCGTTAAGAAGAGAGGAAACAATTTTGTTTACAAGACTTTTTCTAGTTTCGTGTTTAGTAAATGTACCTCTTGAGAGAAGAGTGTTTGATAAATGTACCAAGTTATCAAAATTGTCCAAATTTTATTGATATTTAAAATGTTAATTTAGGAATATGTTAATTTAAAATTGATAAAAAAATATAATCTGAAAAAGTCTAAAATTTTTAGAAAAAAAAATCTAAAATTTAGAGACTATTAAAAAAATCTTGCACAAATTTAATAAGTAGACTTTATTATGAAACAAAGATATTAACTGCTTATTGTATTTTATGGTAAAATAAATGTACCTTTTTTTTTATTTTTTAATGTGAAAACCTAGCCGTCACTTATTCTTCAGCTTCTGCTGTATCTTCCTCACAAACGCTACATATCGCCTCTTTTCTCTCTCTCCTCTACCTCCTTCAATCTTTAGATCTGGTATGAGAGCTACCTCCGGATTCCCACGATCTTCCTTCCGATATGCTCCATCTTCCTTCCAATCTGCTCGATCCTCGCCGGAACAATAAACCTACAGTCCCCGGTGGCCAATTGCTCGATCCTACCTACAGTCTCCATGGCGTGTTAACCTTCGGTATTACTTCTGTCTATCCATTTGATTTTACTTTGATTCGATTTTACTTCTGGTATGAGGCGTCTTGTTGTATTCGTGATGGCTCTGTAATTTGCTATCTTCTATCCATTTAATTTCACTTTGATTCGATTTTACTTCTGTCTCTGCTGAAAAAATTCGAGCTATTCATTCATTTTGTGCTTGTAATTTTGTTTCCGGAGTTAATAACCTGAAGCAGGTATGAATTTCCTGACTATTTGGCTTGTGTTTCATTTGGTGTTGCATATATGCATCATGCCTTTGACATATATGGCTAAGAGACTGGATGAAGGTGTACTTTTCAAATACAAACTACCTCCTTGTTACAAATTCTCATCTCTTTCCTGCAACCGCAAATCCCCTCCATACCAGATGCTCGAAATTACTTTTAAAAAAAGTGGGGATTTGGTTGGTTAATATGAATTAATCCCATTAAACAATCAGTACTCACCCTTTTACTAATAGAAAAAGGAAGAGAGACAAGAGAGCGCGAGCTTTTCTTCTTGATACAACTATACAAGCACAAAAGAGACAGACAGCTTCAATTACCGTTGATGTGCTGTTCCCAAAAGTCCCTTCGTTTCTCTTCTTACTAACACTGCTTCTTCCTCTTTCTGTTGTGATTCTTGTTTCCATTTGAAGGCCAATTTTCGGTTTCACTCATCAATTTAGTGCAGGTGAGTTTGAACATTGGAGAAAGTGATCTCCTTTTTGTTTGAGTTTGCTGTATGCTATGTCTAGGGCTTTTCATGATTTGGAGATCTGAAATCAGGGTTTTCAGGATTTGGGTATAGCGTTTTGGCTTCGTTGGTGTTGGATTTATTAGGATTTTTAGTCAATGCTAGGGTTTTGTGTTTTAATATATTCCTGTGAGTTACTTCTTCTGTTTCTAATTTGGATTATATATGTATATGTTCCCTTTTCAGCATCATTAGAATCTCTGACTGTAAATTACTAATTGGACCACTAGGCGAAAGACTTTGCTCTTTTAGTTTTGAGTTTTGAATTTGGATGCTGGATTGGTCTTTTTGATTTATTTTTTTTCAATTTCTTCTACCTTCTTTTTCATGGGTATTTTGTGGGGTTTGGTGTTACCCGAAACTTCTACTGGGCTATTCTTCTAGGGTTTGTAGTTTGTACCTGGAATCTTATGTGGCCCTATCTTTGATTCTCTTATCTGAGAAATTTTTGGGATGGTTTAAAGCAAAATCTCCATGTTCAAAGTGTGCGAAGAAGATTGAAATAAGGTTTTCGTTTTGTTTTTTTGCAAAAGTAGAATGCTTACTTTGATTTTGATAAAGCAAATTAGACTGATTACTTCTTTTCTGCATAGCTGCTTGGTTTTGAATTTTGAAAATCTGCTTTCTTTTCTCCTCTTTGCTGTTGTAGATTTGCTTGATGGGCTAGACTGAAGCTCGAAACCTGGGTTTCTCTTCTCACAACTTCTTCCTCACTTGCTGTATTATCTCAAAAAGAATTGAACTAAGCTGAGATGCATCTTTCATTGTGGAAACCAATTTCCCATTGTGCTGCTCTTATCTTGGACAAGAAGAGCAGATCGAAAGACAGGTCTGATGTCGGCTTTGAGGGGAGACGAAACCCATCAATTCTCAGGAAATTGCAAGATAATCTCAGAGAAGCTCTTGAGGAAGCATCTGAAGATGGGTCCCTTTTCAAGTCCATCCAAGATATGGAGTCCGAGTCCTATCAGGATGAAGGCTTGGGAAGGTCAAGATCCCTTGCAAGGCTGCACATTCAGCGGGAATTTCTTAGAGCAACTGCCTTGGCTGCTGAGCGCACCTTTGAATCAGAAGGGTCCATTCCTGACCTCCATGAGTGTTTTACGAAGTTTCTGACTATGTACCCGAAGTATCAGTCTTCTGAAAAGATTGATCAGCTGCGTGAGGAAGAGTATGAACATCTTTCGGAGCCAATTCCGAAGGTATGTCTCGACTATTGTGGGTTTGGATTGTTTTCTTACCTTCAAACACTTTGTTATTGGGACACTTCGACGTTTAGCTTGTCTGAGATAACTGCTAATCTGAGTAATCATGCTCTTTATGGAGGTGCTGAGAGTGGCACTGTTGAGCATGATATAAAGACTCGAATTATGGATCATCTAAACATCCCTGAAAAAGAGTATGGGATTGTTTTCACTGTGAGTAGGGGTTCAGCTTTTAAGTTATTGGCTGAATCATACCCTTTTCACACCAACAAGAAACTGTTGACAATGTTTGATCATGAAAGCCAGTCTGTTAATTGGATGGGTCAGAGTGCTAAGGAAAAGGGGGCGAAAGTGTATAGCTCATGGTTTAAGTGGCCTACTCTTAAGCTTTGCTCTACTGATTTAAGGAAGCAGATCTCAAATAAGAAGAAAAGGAAGAAGGATTCTGCTGTTGGTCTCTTTGTGTTTCCTGTTCAGTCAAGGGTAACGGGCGCCAAGTATTCATACCAGTGGATGGCGCTTGCTCAGCAGAATAACTGGCATGTGTTACTTGACGCTGGTTCGTTGGGTCCCAAGGACATGGATTCACTCGGATTGTCGCTTTTCCGTCCAGATTTTATAATCACGTCGTTTTATAGGGTGTTTGGTTCCGACCCAACTGGATTCGGTTGTCTTTTGATCAAGAAATCTGTAATGAGTTGCCTTCAGAGCCAGTCGGGAG
The DNA here is from genome assembly GCA_033239045.1 of Fagopyrum esculentum. Classification (NCBI taxonomy): domain Eukaryota; kingdom Viridiplantae; phylum Streptophyta; class Magnoliopsida; order Caryophyllales; family Polygonaceae; genus Fagopyrum; species Fagopyrum esculentum. The sequence continues at coordinate 146,319,767 of BSUD01000005.1, forward strand.
TTACTGGGACAGGAATGGTAAAGATAATCCCAGTGTTTCCTCAATATTTTGGTGATTCCGTTGATGGGCTGGATGGCTTGGTTGGCTTAGAAGATGAAGAAGCTGACGAGAATGGAGATCTAAAGGGAAATACTAATAAGGGAGCACAAATGCCTGCCTTCTCTGGTGCTTTCACTTGTGATCAAGTGCAGGATGTATTCGAGACCGAATTGGAGCACGACAACAGCTCAGAGAGAGATACAAGCACAATCTTTGAAGAGACCGAAAGCATTTCTGTAGGTGAGATGATGAAGAGTCCGATTTTCAGTGAGGACGAGTCATCTGGAAACTCCTTTTGGATTGATGTGGGTCAAAGCCCTATCGAGTCTGAGGGTACAGTTCAGCGTGAGAAACAGAACCCGTTGTCACCCTTGCCGCCATTTTGGTTTACCGGTGGAAAGAAAAACAAGCAAGTCTTGTCTAAGCCTTGGGGCAAGAATTCTATAAGTCCCGCTTATGATGAGAACGAGTCAAGTCTAATGCAACATGAAAACCACCATATGCTTTCATTTGATGCTGCTATTCAGTCAGTTTCCGGGAACCTGGACCATGTCCAAAACGGAAGACTCGATCACAGAAGTATCATCCCGAACAGTTCTGCAAGCGGGCCCAACATTGGCCCTAGTGCAATCCGAAGAGAGACGGAAGGTGAGTTCAGGCTGTTAGGAAGACGAGGAGCTGAAAGAACAGGAGGCGGAAAGTTTTTGTGCTTAGAAGAAAACGACCTTGCGGGCAAGGAAAGAAGAGTGTCCTTCAGTATGGAAGACCATCACAGAGATCACTTCAACTGTCCTATAGAAACCGGAGAAGCATCTGGCACAGGCTATGAAGATGACCTGTATTATAGTGAGGGAGAATACCTTGAAGACGAAGGCACGGATAGAAGGGAACCTGAGATAATTTGTCGGCATCTTGATCAAATAAACATGTTGGGGCTCAACAAGACAACTTCCAGGCTTCGATTCTTAATCAATTGGCTTGTGACATCTCTACTTCAACTGAGGCTACCTGGTCCCAGTGCCGACACTTCTGTTCCTCTTGTTCAAATCTACGGCCCTAAAATCAAGTACGAGCGTGGTGCAGCTGTGGCATTTAACGTGAGGGACAGAAACGAAGGTCTGGTGAATCCGGAAATCGTTCAGAAGTTAGCCGAAGCTCACGGCATTTCCCTAGGTGTTGGTATCCTTAGCCATATCAGAATCATGGATGGACCGAAAAGTCATTGCGGAACTCTGAACATCGAGGATACCACGTTGTGTAGGCCAATGGCTAACGGATGTCATGACGGGAAGAGTGGTTTCTTCCGAGTAGAAGTCGTTACTGCATCTCTTAGCTTCTTGACGAACTTCGAAGATGTGTACAAGTTGTGGGCATTTGTGGCCAAGTTCCTCAATCCTGCTTTCATCAAAGAAGATAGTAGTCTCTCAACCGTTACTGAAGAATCTTAATCGTCAGTAGGAATTATACTGTTTGAAAGTCTCTCTTTTGAGTTTTCCAGAGTATAATGGTAAATACATGATGCTTGGTACTGCATTCAGTATGCCCTCTTCTTTGTGGTATTTCAATTACCGGACTTTAGTAGACAGGTAGAGATGATTTATCTGATGTTTTGTACAGAAAGCCGAGCATATGCTTCCACTTCTAGTCAAGTACTCAAGTCTATTATTTATGCAACGAGGTTTTGCGAGGGTTGAACATTTATGCGTTTTGAATGTTTTGGAAGATTTGAAAAGGGTAGGAGATACTGAGAGTAGGTTTGTTCAGACTGTCCAGGACCGGAATTGAACCGGAAATCTCTTATTGACCGGAATTTCAGGTCCGGTTTAGACCGGTTGGACCAAAAACATTTATAACTTTTTTTGGGTCCTAAATTTTGACGGACTAGACTTGAATTGAGTCTGAATATTCGGTCCTGTTTCAGGCCCGATCTAACAAGAGTATTCTCGACTGGTCCAGGTCTGATCCACAATTCTGAACCGGAATTTGAACACCCCTAACCTCGAGTTTTCGGGTTTGACCCCAACATAATAAGACTATATGAAATAAAATGTGGGGTGATGAAAGCTTTAGGGCTCGAGATACAAAAAAGTACACATCTAATCAGACTTTTGAGATATATCTTTTTGGCTACATGGATGGCAATCAAGGTAGTCATAAGGATTTGGAGGTATGCATTAAGTAGAATAAAGGATCAACAAGCATTAGTGGATCAACAATAGCTATTGATCAATGTAGAACTTGCGTATAATGAACAAGGTTTTCTGGACATCACTTGTGTGAAATATGATAGCTTAGAGCACTAGGGGTGTAATACAATCCGAGCATTTGCATGTTCAAACTCGACTCGTTTATAAACGAGACGAGTCCGAGCATAAGTTTTATACGAGATTTAAAATATGTTCATATTCGGCTCGTTTAGAAAGTGGACGAGTTTGATCCAAGATTTTGACGAACCGAGTCCGAGTAAATCTGCTAAAATAATGCTTATATAGTGTTATTTAACCGAACGAGTCATGCTTGAACATTAACATGCTTAAACTCGACTTGTTTATAAACGAGCCGAACCTAAATTTTATACGAGTTTTAAAATGAGCAGAGTTTTGATGAGCCGACTAGCTTGTCTCATATTTCAGTGCTGCAAAACACAAGTGTATACGGATCATACAAATGGTATTATAAGTAGTCTGCCACGTCCATACAATTTGTGGGCGTTGACGTATAAAATTTCAATATCATTTACACGCCTAAACTGGATCTTATTAAGAAATATAAATACACCAACTTGAAATTTTCACAAACAACAATGAAACTAAGGCCCTTTTGGTTCTAACTCCGGAAACGAAAACGGAATGAAAACGAATTTAGTCCATATGTATATCCTCATTCATGAAATTCTATGGAATCAATTTCTTGTGTTTACATGTAAAATGCACTTGTCTCCCCATATTTCGTTACCTATAGGGTATCAAAAATAATCAAATTCAACTACAATAAAAAACTTTCATGAATAAGGGAATATATATGGACTAGATTCGTTTCCATTCCGTTTCCGATTCCGGAGTTCAAACCAAACGGGCCCTTAGATAGTGAGCCAAGGATTACCTACAAAGCTAATCAGCTATCGATCCCTCCATCCACATTTACAAATATAGACGCTTCTCTGTTCAACCTAATCATCTATAGTGGAACTCAGACCTATGTTATCTCTAGGCATCAATGGGAAGGTGAGCTAGCTTCGATGCTGCAAATTGAGTACTCATTCGAGCTGAAGTTGATTCTTTCATCCTCCCATTTGATGATCTCACTGGCATATTTCAAGGATGTGTCGACACTACCGGGCTCTAGACCCTTTACCAAGGAGACGTATAGCTTCTTGCCTGTAAGAGAGGAGAAGAGACGCTTGAACTTCACAGCCACGTAGTGGGAAGCTAATTGACCAAGTGACGGGTTATGGTTGATACTCGTGATGTTTTCGTATGCGGTTTGGTGGTGACGGCTGATAAGAGGTTGGAAATCCTCAAACCACTCGCATTGGGAGAGCGGACTTTGCTCGCCGCCGAACATCGTCGCCGCTCCCTTAGGTACAGCAATCTCTGGACCTTCTTGTCATTGGATCATTAGTTTGATTTAGAAGTGTTATTTTGGCGCTTGTTGATTTCCTGTTAGGTTTAGGGTTTTTGTGAAATTTTCGAATCCTTTTTTTTTTTTGCTATTAGGTTGCAAAATGAGACGCCTGTGAGCGATTTGATGGAGTTGACGTTTCCAAAGAGGACTCGTGTACCTAGAACAAAACCGACTTTGAAGGAGATAGCTACAAAGCTGAAGATGTGCAGGAAGGTAAGCTGGATAAAGTTCCAAAGAATAAGCGGAAACGAAGGGGAGTTGCAATGCGGGAGATTTATACAGAGGTACATGAAAAACTGCTGGGAAAAACTAATTTGGACTGGGCTCTTTATGTTGATGGATGTGGAGAGGATGGGAAAAGGATATATGATCCCGTGAAAGGGAGGAGTTGCCACCAATGCAGGTATCCATTTACAGTATCATGTTTAAGTTCTAATATCATTCGAAGTTTCATCTTGAAAATTTGGTACATTTTCAAGTAATGCTACAATCGATCTTTGTGGTTATTATGTGATGATCAGTGTACTGTTTTGCCCACAGTATGTAAGCTACAACAAACAAGGAAGTGTCTTGTGGTTGAAACTTGAAAGTTTCATTTGATTATGAAGAAGTAGACAAGTGTTAACTGTTAAACCCTAACATAACTTACAATTCTGTCACGCATAATGATATACATGCCCGGGGCTCATGAGATAGAGCGTAATCTCTTATAAAGGCAACTCAGTGTTGGTCATAGTGCTCACAAACAGCCAGCTGCTGAGCCATAAGTAATCCTTGAAGCAAGCCAACAAAATCAGCCTTCATAATAAATGCATTGATGCACATTCCGGACTATCTTCACCGGCTCTGATGTAACCATCACCAGACTGCACATGGTTACTCATATGTACTAAACCTTTTTGGTATCTGGATTAAAAAATGGGACAGACATTAAATTTCTCAAGTCAGAGAGGTTGCTATGAGCTTGAAAAGTTATATACTTTTGTAGATTTTGCTAGTTCGTTTGATTTCCTTTTGTAACTATCCCTCCTATTTGGTGGTGTTCTGTGATAGTTTTATATTTATTCATCTTGTTTTGAATTTTGGTGGCTAGCCTTTTCTTATATATTCACTAGTAACTTATTCCCTGGCTTGCTCATAGTATTTGCTAGCAACTCTAATTTTTTGTTCAGTGTTGTTTGTTGCATTATGAGCTTGGAATTTGGCATCACATATATATTATGAGAAGGATCTGTTTTGCAGGCAAAAAACTCTTGGCCACCGTACTAGTTGTAGCGTATGTCAAAAGATTCAAGGACAGTTTTGTGGAGATTGCTTGTATATGAGGTAGGCAACTATGTTGTTATAATATTATCAAAATCTTCATGACATTATAAAATAGAACACATCATTCTTTATCTGAGTATAGTGTAAAAACACTATCCTATTGTTTGTTCATTATTGCTTAGCTTCTTAATATCCCTTCTTCTGCAGTTTTCCCACAGGTGAGTATTCTTTGCTTACCCTAGAAACGAATTCAATCTTTGTATTTCTTATAACTCTTAGTTGGGCCTAGATATACAATATCCAATTTAGGTACCCAACCCGTAAATAAATGGGATTTCTTCACATGTATGAGGACCAACCATTTGTTCTTTATCATTGCACTCCCTAAAATAATGGGATTGGTCTATTCAGCTTCTTGACATCTACTGTTGTCAACTCGGTATCATGCTTCCTACTAGTGCATTAGGTTGTCTATGTCCTATTAAGCTTTGTGTACCCCACCCAGTCTCTACCTTTTACATCCTTTTTAAGCTTCAGTCAAATTCCTATGGCCCCCTTTATGTTTCCTTGCAAGGATCAGATTGGAGTTTTCAGCAGGAGTAAAATTCTTTCACATATGTTTATTACAGGTCACAATTACTATTAACTTAAGAAAAAAAAATGACAGATATATATATATATATATATATATATATATATATATATATATATATATATATATATATATTCTTCTGGAACTTTTTTCTATAACTTTTGATGTTGAAGGAGTAAGTTTTTGCAATGGATTAAAATTTCCCGTGCAGATACGGGGAGAATATCCTGGAAGCAAATGAAGATCCAGATTGGATTTGTCCTGTGTGTCGTGATATTTGTAATTGTAGTTTGTGCCGGAATGGGAAAGGATGGCCTCCAACCGGCCTGATGTATAGGAAGGCAAGTCTCCTCAATCCTGCTTCTACTTCTGCTCCAATCAATATGTATAAATTGATCTTCATTATTGTTTTTGATTTATCTTCTCCAGATTCTAAGCTTGGGTTACAAATCAGTTGCACACTATCTCATTCAAACAAAGCGTGCCCCGCCTGAAACTGAAACTGAATCAGAACACAAGGTTCATAAGACTCCACAGTCCGCAAAGAGGTCCCTGACCTTCAATAATACCGAAGTTCCAGCTGATGGACAAACACTTGATTATAACGTGAGTCCAGACTTTGTAAAGGAGGAACCTGTATACTATAATGCAAGTGAAGGAAAATTCGAAACAGACAAAGCTGCAGAAAATGAGGATGAGAAGGAAATTGGTGAATTTGAAGCTGTATACTATAATGCAAGTGAAGGGAAATTCAAAACAGACAAAGCTGCAGAAAATGAGGATGAGAAGGAAGTTGGTGAAGGAAAATTCGAAACAGACAAAGCTGCAGAAAATGAGGATGACAAGGAAGTTGGTGAATTAGAAGACAATATGGATCCAGGGCAAGATGATTGCGAAAATAATACTGTCACTGTGCTTAACTTTGGAGAGACTGAACTCAATTCCATCCATGTAAAGGAGGAAGCCGAAAATGAGGATGAGAAGGAAACAGGTGAATCTGAAAATGATAATGTTGTTGTGCTGAATGTTGGAGAGTATGAAATCAATCCTGTTGATATAAAGGAGAAGGAAACAAACCCAGATGAAAGTGAAGGGATATTGAAGATTGACAAAGGGTGTGCAACGCTTTTTACTTCACCACAACCTGTTCAGGACAGCATTGCCAGAAGACTAAGACCCAGAATCAGCAGTTATTGATGCTGGTTGTTTCTTGCTGTTGCTCAGCCTTTTGTTTACTGGTTACAAAAATTGTGACACTATTTTGATGCTCTTAGATGGTCTTATTGATATCATGTAGCTACATTTGAGGTTACTCAACCCAAAGTATTCCCTTTTAGTGCCCGTTTGGTTGGACCGATGGAATGAAAACGGAATGGAATCGGATAAGAACAAGGAAAGGAAATGAAAATGATGAGATTACTTTCATGTGCTAAAAGACCTCTAATCAAACATGTTTTTTGATTGATTTGAAATCATTCCGTTACCGAGAATGATTACTAGCGCTTCCAAACGAGCCCTAATGTGAAATTCATGGTTTTATTTGTCTGGATTGAACTTTTTTCTTAAATATTTAATAATGTGTTAAATTGATAGTTATTAAGTATAAAATGCATACTCATCCATCAATATAACAATATAATACTTTTCAAAACAAAAACAATAACATTAATATAGTGAATTTACATTTTTGTTTTTTTTTTGTTAAATTATAGGGGTACATTCTCATTCTGACCCATATATATTGTATTTATTTTGTACAAAATTCTAGATAATATGTTATAATCCTATGATGTACACTAAAGAGTAGTATGATACCAACAAATGAGCTATTCCATACCTTGATACCTATAACTTGTCTAAAAAAAAGGAAATGGCTTATAATTTCCGTACGCACTTAGGTTGCGTTTGGTGTTCAAATAAATTATTTTGAAGACTTATAATCCTAATATAATTTAAAGTTCACCGAATGAAAATCCCTCCATATAATCTTCAAATTTATTCTTTTCTTTTAAGAACATTCCATTATCCAAATAATCAGTATTACTAAACAATATTTTTTTAGATAAAGCAAATGTGTTCACCTTACCAACACAAACCATGGGTCTATCAGCATACAATGAAACAAGTTCATTGAACTAGTGAAGGTGATGTCAGATCACCATAATGGATTAGCACACCAAGCTGGTGTCAAGATCAAGTAGTGTATTCAAAATAAAAGAAGTTGGAGAATGACAAATTCACATCATTGGCTAAAGTTGTATGGTGTGTGGGGAAAAAAGAGCCAAGAAAATTTTAAAGTTTGATAAACACAAAAAGGAGGGATTAAAACATATGAATGCATGCTTCATAAAAAAGACCATTTTTTCTCTAGTGTTAAGTACTCCTAGAGGGTCTAGTGATTGAGCCACTCACTAAAGTTTGGCTCCACTAATGAGGTGGTAGTTGATTCCTAACCATGTAACCATCATCCTTACCCGTTTAAGGATGTATTCGGTAAGGAACGAAAAAAATAATAAAATAAAAATAAAATTAAGGGTGAAATTACTAAGTTTTTTCGCATATTAAAGTTATTGAACCATTTAGATTTTTCATTTATCTGAATCAAACATAACATTTTCATCATGGCTAATATTTAGGGTCTGTGTGGTTTTAACTCCGGAATCGGAAACGGAATGGATCGAATCTAATCCATATGTATATCCTTGTTCATGAAAGTTTTTGAAATCATCCCTTGTGGTTTGAAGTAATTGGAGTAGAGTTTGATTACTTTTGATACCTTATATGGAAACAAATTTGAGGAAACAACTGCATTTTGTATTAAACCCCAATGAATGATTCCATAAAATTTCATGAATAAGGATATACATATCGACTAAATTAATTTCCATTTCGTTTCCGGAGTTGAAACCAAACGGGCCCTTATTGTTTTACACTTGTTTTGAATGAACTTTTAACAAATTTTGCAGTATTGGGTCATTTGAAATGTAAATAAAAAGATAATGATTAAAAACTATCTTAAATTATAAAATTTTGAAATAAATAAATATAACTTAAATCAAATGAGTTTGAATATCTACAATGATCTATTCAAAAAGTTCCAATGAAGATAAATATAAAATTTTTAGCTATAAAAATGTTATTTTAATAACCTACATTATGATTTTCAAAGGCTAATATCTAAACTAAGAAAAGTGGTATACATTATGCACATGCTAAGTGATTAGGATCCAATTAAGCCTACTATATGACAAATGGAAATCAAGGAAAGGCTCAACGGTGCCCAGGTTTCAGAGTGCAAAAGAGTGTTTTTCCTACCCTCACTAAGATCCTGACTTGGAACATGATCAGTGATGATACTTGCAAGCTATGTAATAATGTTCCGAAGGATGGAGACCACCTTTGGCACCACTGTAGTTATGGCTCGCTAGTTATGAACATTGTTTCACGTTGGACAATGACCCCCTACCCAGCCCCCTACATTAGTAGCATCTGGAACTGGTTGGCTTCCTGGTCTAGGCTGAAGCCTCGACCGCTGGATTGTGTCAGGATCGCCTCGATTATTGCTTTCCTCTACCAGGTATGGACTGCCAGGAACAGCATGGTTTACAACCAAACCTTCATCGCCCCTATTGATTGTGCTGGGATGATCATTCGAAATGTGAAGATGCATTTCACCCACAATTGGAAGGATAGGTCGCCTCTCACACACGACATGGCCTTCAACCTGAACATAAATCTCCCTTGATCCTTTGATTTCTTGATTCCTTACTTCCTCCCTCACCAATGTGTTTGTATCCTTGTGATGATCACTGTTATTGCTTTTGAATTTGCTCTCTTGTAAGCTTTGTAATCTGTATATCCCTTCTCTCATAATACAATTAACATTTCAAAAAAAAAAATTAAGGGGAGAAAAAATACAACAAGAAAGTGATTCTTACTCTAAAGTGTAACATGGTGTTTTTACATAAGTTTGTTATTAGTATACATTAGCATAATAGTACATAATTAACAAGTTAATTAGCTTACTGTACTTAGGGCCCCTAATATTGTACTGACCTAAGAAGGCACTAACCAAAAGTACGTTATTTTATTTCTTCTTTTAATGATGGGTTGGTAGGTTTTGAACAACAACTTTGAAGTATGGTGTTTTTTGTGCTTTGTGCAAAAATGGTATTAAAAAAAAGGAATTGATGATGTCGCCAATGATCAAGGTTAGCTAGCAAATCATTGTTCTTCAATGTATTTGTATACAACTCGTGCAAATCAATAGAAAGAGATCGATTCAAGAGTAAAGACAACTTCTTTACCTCGGCATAAAAAAAAATCATAAAGAGAAACAACTATCACGGAATCAAAAATCTATCTTTCTCTTAGGGTTTGTGAGCAATCAACCCCCATTGAATGGGCAAGCAACTAGGGTTATCAACTTCTTTACCTCGGCTCATCTTTTCAAACAGCTTGGCTCATCTTTCTAAACGTAACATTTAGTTCAACGGTTGCGGCCAGGTTTTGCTCATGCGATTCAAACATATATATTCAAACAATGCAAAATCGAACCTATACAATAAGGGTTTCCTAGACCGTTGGGCTTAGGGCAAACTCAACCAACTCAACGTGCCATCATATTATCTTCGGTCCCATCAACACAATAAGGATCAATTATAAAACATATTACCGGGATTTATAGATGTACCAGCAAAAACTTATAGTAGTCACCATAACTACGCACTTCGCGTGCATAGTTGAGGTTTTTTTCAACTACGTATATGGGGTGCATAGTTGAAGTGAATAAAAAAATAATTAATACATTTTAACTACACACGTCATGCATATAGTTGGAAAAATCTCAAGTACGAACGCGAAGTGCAAAACTATGGTGATGAATATAAAAAATTACCGGTACGTCAATGATCATAAACATGAACCATCATCAGCCTACACACCCCATTTGATTGCTTAATAGGTACACCTCACTAATCACTCTATGCTTATACATTTTAAATTAAAAATGGAAGAAATCCTTAATTGATGAAAATTGAAAAGTCTATTACTCCAATGGTTGACCTATAAATTATAATTATATTATCCGAATATAATTTATATTTTGCAGAACATTAATTGAATGTTTTTTGCACACCGATGTCAACTACTGTTAAAACGATGAGATTAAAAACCGTGCACCAATAGAAAATTGTTTATTTTTAAGATTTAAAAATTATATCTTTTAATCTATTAACTAGTTCATATCCCGCACCTTGTGCGGGTATATTAAATATTAATAGATCATCACATGCATATCTCGGAAGATCTGTCTACGAGTAAGTAAGTGAGAAGAAATGCGGAATGGGATAGACTTTCATAAACATGGAATAGTGAAAACCAAAGTTGTTGAAATAATAGTTATTGAAAACAAATTAAGGAATGAATAAACAATATCAGAATGAGTGTGATGATTGAAAACGTAGGGAATAACCTGAAAATTAGACGAAGATTAGTTGAAAAAAGATTTCTTATTAGATTTTGTTTTAGTAAAAAAAAGTTTCATGGCTTAATTCTTGTGTTTGTGTCTTTCACCTTGTTTCTAATGCTTCGAATATGAGCTAACGGTTTTATACCGATTGTTGTAGATTGCCTTGCAGGTTAGGAATGCGGCCGAGAGATCCGGAAGAGTGGGCACCCGGGGTCCGTACATTTTAGGAAGGGTTGTTGTTTAAAGTTGTGTTGGAGTTTTGTATGTTGTTTTTCTTGTAGGCCACAGTGTATGGCTTTTGATCTTTGGAGTTGTTTTTCGACTGAAATCCGTCGTTTGTTTTCTTTTGGGATTCCTTTCATTGCATAAAAAAATGTATTTCATTTTGACCTTTATTTGTGTCTTGTTGCAAGATCCGGTGAAATTGTTGTCAAGTTAAGGGTCGGGACCCATTGTGAGGTCCCAACCCGTAGCGTTCCGAGTCCGCGGATTCGGGGTGTTACAAAGTGGTATCATTAAAAAAAATCGAACCCAACGGCTAAATTGGGTCGACCCGGCAGGTCATCCCTTTTCTTTTCTTTTTTTTCTTAAAAAAAATTGGGTTTAAAACAAAAGGGTCAACCCGTTGGGTCTGACTCGTGACCCGACGGATTGACCTTTTACACGGGTTCGGGTCACCCTTCCCGAACCCTCGACCCGGCGAGTCGGACATATGGACATACTTAGAAGAGGGTGCTTAGCAATGCAAAAAACCTAGAAGCATCTTAGTTCATTATAAAATATTAACTTAGAACCATTTATATAATGCACTACGAAGTTCCAATTTTAACCACGAATAATGTGTATTAAATTACATTAAAGACTCTAATTTCGACGTGTTAAGGGCAAAATATAGTATAGCTTTTAGGGTTGCTTGAGCTTCATGCTATATCAAAATAAAATATAATATAGAGAAAGTTCATATGATGTTATATATTTTAGACTTTTTCAAATAGTGTTTATTTATACTTTTTTTAAAACAAAACCTTTAAACATCTAATAAAGTTAATATTTTGAGAATAGATAATTACGACTTAGTAGTGATTAATAATAGTTATTTTAAATATATAGATAAATTATATATATTTTTAAATATTAATTAATATTATTTATGGATTCAGAAAATTATAAATTCGAAATACCATTTAAAAACTGAAAAATCGTATGAAAATAATAAATACAAAAAGTCTAATGTGCATGGTCTCATCCGAAATTTCTGTAAAAATATATTAAAAAGTTTGGAAAATAACTAATTTCCAATTATTTTTTTATATAAATTTGCATGTGATATATAATTATGCGGTGTGTTATATACACGGAACTTAAATTCACAAACGCGAAAATCAATCGCAAGGCGTCGGCGCTCAACTTGGACGCCGGTGAATGGCGCTAGCGCCGTTTTTTTTAATAACATTGGGCGCCAGCACCATCGGCCGGCGCCCAATTTTTTAATTTTTTTTGGAACCCTTGAAGTAGAGAATCAGTTTTTTCGAATAAATTTTTTTATCTAGGAGCCGACGCCATTAGCCGGCGCCCAAATAAATAAAATAAAAAAATTAAAAAAAATTTTGGGCGCCGGCGCCCACTGAACACTGCCGGATTACGATTAAATTTGACGTTAGTAATCCAAACCCGATGTATTTAACTTTTTCTTATAATTATTCGTAAATTTCAAAATAGAAGTTTCGATCCATGCAAGGACGTTGACCAACAACAATTTTGTAGAGTTTGGTTTCTGGGCTTTTTTTGTCCTCTTCATTACTTCGAATTATTAATTCCAATAGGTTTAATAAGATGATCCATTTATTATAGGGTTGACTTTTATCAGATATTTTCATTAAGAATGTAAAAATAAATATTTGTTTTGTCATCCCTGTTGTCATAATACTTTTTTTTTTTTTTAAATCCATTATTTTTTTTTCAATACTATTAACTAAGCCTTTTAACAATATTACTCTATTAATTAAGTTTATACTATAATCTCATTTAGTAAATATATTTTTAATAGAGTAATAATCTAAGTTAATCAGAGTAGTCAAAATTAGAAGGATATATAAAATAAAAGTCCATTAAAAAAAAAAGTCTATTTTACCAAAAATTTTCTATTTTTATTTGTAAAATATATTTTAATTGTAGGGCCGTAATTACTAATTAGTATATATAAATTAAAACTGAGGATAAGATAAGGTTATGTAAAATCCTTTTAAATTTACTTGAAACACTTTTTTGCAGTATTATTTTTCACGAGTCATATTTACAAAAACACTTTTTTTGGAGACTTTTGAGTATGATATTTACCAAAGTTTCATTTTGTTAAATAAGATTTTGGATAAAAAGATATGAGGTTGTAAAGATGAGAGAAAAATCTTAACGAGAGAAGTTTTAAAAAATAAAATTTGTGGGAAAAAACTGAAAAATATTGTATGTAAAAAGCTGTTTAATCTAAGAAACTATAAAATTTTTATACAAAACTACTATGGTCTGTTCGGTATATGTTTTTGGGAGATTATTGAGATAAAAATATCAAAAGCTCATTTTAAGTATGTTCGGTAGCTTGAGTCGAAGGAGATGAAGATGAATTGGTAGATGAAAATCCAAATAATTTTCATCATTCCAAGATCCGATTATTAGGATTATTTGGGAGATGAAAACAAATTCATCAATTTCTACCCTTGGCATTTGTATTAAACAATTATTCTTTATACCCTTTTTCGTAATTTTACGTATAATAACCTTCTATAATCCCTCGTTACACCAAACACAGAGAAAAAAAAAATTATCCCAAAAAAAATTTATCCCTATAAATCATCTACTATTTTCATCCTCATTTTCATCTTCATTTACGATAATCCCTTCTTACCAAACGGAGCCATAAATTGATAATATTCAGTGAATGGATTTTAATAAGAGAATATACAAAAAAAAAATAAGTAAAATTATCGGATCAAAGAAAAAAAAAAAAAAGCTATTTTTTTACTAATTTATTCAACCTCTATAGTCTATATACATGAGATGATGTATTAGATTTATTCATATAAAAAAAGCAATATAACCAATTTACTTTCTTTTACAGGTTGACTTTATAAAGCAATTCTCTAGGCTTTTTTCTTTAAAAAACTACATAATATATTTATTTTTTTTTATAAATCATAAAATATGAAGAAGAACATGCCCAATTTAAAATGATAGCCGTTAAAAATCAAAATGAAGAAATGTTATTTTCAATGTAGTAAAAACGTAGAGCTGGACAGCAAACAACTTTTTAGAAAGAAAAAAAAAAATCATGATAATAAATAATAATGGTATAGCTCGAGAAAAAGTCAATGTGAGTCAGAAGAAATGTATTGTACGGAGAAAAAATTAAAAAAAATTTTGGATGATTTCATACTTTAGATTTGTATGGATTATATGTCAAAAAGAGTATTTTAGTTTTCAATAATACTTTGAGTTTTATAATTTTTCAAAATATGTATTTTTATCATATATATGTTAATATTCCGAGGGGATTTTTTATTTATTTATTATAAATAGTTATTTTAAAAGTATGTATATTTTTAAAACTGATAACTTATCTTTTATTTTTTAAGCTCCTCTCTCAGTCCAACACCGAAATAATTTCATGTCGTTCATGCTACTAAAGGGGATAGGGCTCAAGACTTCTTGATGATTGTCGCGAGTTTTTTAAATGATGTCTCCTCGACAATGTTGTTCTATCCTTCAACATCGGTTTTCAATGCCTATGTTTAGTTGTTTTCCGACTTGTCCTAATTGGGATCTTGCTCTCCACTGTATTCGATATAATGATACCAAGCATAGACACAAAATGTTGATGGGGTTGAGTTGATTTGAGATTGGGATACTTGCTTGTGTACGGTTGGGATAAAGGTAGAGAGACTTGTGTGGATGTGGTGGAAGCTTCCCCCTTCACTACCAATGCTAACAATTCGTTCTTACCCGATAATGCTATCAGGTCACGTTGAAGAATTACAAATAGTCGATGAAAACGAATTAGAAAGTGACGCTATTTGCTTCCTCAAGAGGATCAACACGAGTTACTAAAAGTGATGAAAACGGATTCAAATGTTATACTTCATCTTTCACAAATTTAGTTTTACCATTTATAAAGGTGTGAGACTCAATTTGTTACAATACCCTCAACTAATTTTGTGTAAAAGAATATTCAATAAGAGTAGTCGGTACAAATTGCTCGGTAAAAAATGATTTTTTTATAAAAAAGGGCAATTTTGGTAACTAGATCTTTTTGAGAAACTAGAGCAGTAACTATGCATTTTAATGTTTCAATTAAGTAAATATACCTCAACCTTTTGTATTTATTCTCAAACTCTACACACCCTTCTCTCAACGTTTACATTTACTAAATACAAACTAGAAAAAAACCTAGTAAACCAAATTGTTTCAAAAAAAATATATTTCAGTTTTTTCTATATTATCGGTTGAGGATATTTTTAACTTTTTACTGGTTGGTTACTATTGATATTTAAAATGGTAATTTAGGATTGATAAAAAAATATAATCTGAAAAAGTCTATGGCTTTTGAAAAAAATCTAAAATCTAGAGACGTAATATAAAAATTAAAAAAAAAATCTTTGAATATAATCTAAAAAAAGAGTTGAGTATAGGTCATACCAACCGAAATTACTTTAAAAAAAGTGGGGATTTGGTTGGTTAATATAAATTAATCCCATTAAACAATCAGTACTCACCCTTTTACTAATAGAAAAAGGAAGAGAGACAAGAGAACGCGAGCTTTTCTTCTTGATACAACTATACAAGCACAAAAGAGACAGACAGCTTCAATTACCGTTGATGTGCTGTTCCCAAAAGTCCCTTCGTTTTTCTTCCTGCTAACACTGCTTCTTCCTCTTTCTGTTGGTGATTCTTGTTTCCTTTGAAGGCCAATTTGCGGTTTCAGTCATCAATTTAGTACAGGTGAGTTTGAACATTGAAGAAAGTGATCTCCTTTTTATTTGGGTTTGCTGTATGCTATTTATAGGGCTTTTCATGATTTGGAGATCTGAAATCAGGGTTTTCAGGATCTGGGTATGGCGTTTTGGCTTCGTTGGTGTTGGATTTATTAGCATTTTTAGTCAATGCTAGGGTTTTGTGTTTTAATATTCATGTGAGTTACTTCTTCTGTTTCTAATTTGGATTATATATGTATATGTTCCCTTTTCAGCATCATTATAATCTCTGACTGTAAATTACTAATTGGACCACTAGGCGAAAGACTTTGCTTTTTGAGTTTTGAATTTGGATGCTGGATTGGCCTTTTTGTTTTTGTTTTTCTTCAAGTTCTTCTACTTTCTTTTTCATGGGTATTTTTGTGGGGTTTGGTGTTACCTGAAAACTTCAACTGGGCTATTCTTCTAGGGTTTGTAGTTTGTACCTGGAATTTTATGTGGCCCTATCTTTGATTCTCTTATCTGAGAAAATTTTGGGAGGGTTTTTAAAGCAAAATCTCCATGTTCAAAGTGTGCGAAGAAGATTGAAATAAGGTTTTTGTTTTGTTTTTTGCAAAAGTAGAATGCTTACTTTGATTTTGATAAAGCAAATTAGACTGATTCATTCTTTTCTGCATAGCTGCTTGGTTTTGAATTTTGAAAATCTGCTTTCTTTTCTCCTCTTTGCTGTTGTAGATTTGCTTGATGGGCTAGACTGAAGCTCGAAACCTGGGTTTCTCTTCTCACAACTTCTTCCTCACTTGCTGTATTATCTCAAAAAGAATTGAACTAAGCTGAGATGCATCTTTCATTGTGGAAACCAATTTCCCATTGTGCTGCTCTTATCTTTGACAAGAAGAGCAGATCGAAAGACAGGTCTGATGTCGACTTTGAGGGGAGACGAAACCCATCAATTCTCAGGAAATTGCAAGATAATCTCAGAGAAGCTCTTGAGGAAGCATCTGAAGATGGGTCCCTTTTCAAGTCCATTCAAGATATGGAGTCGGAGTCCTATCAGGATGAAGGCTTGGGAAGGTCAAGATCCCTTGCAAGGCTGCACGTTCAGCGGGAATTTCTTAGAGCAACTGCCTTGGCTGCTGAGCGCACCTTTGAATCAGAAGGGTCCATTCCTGACCTCCATGAGTGTTTTTCGAAGTTTCTGACTATGTACCCGAAGTATCAGTCTTCTGAAAAGATTGATCAGCTGCGAGAGGAAGAGTATGAACACCTTTTGGAGCCCATTCCCAAGGTATGCCTCGACTATTGTGGGTTTGGATTGTTTTCTTACCTTCAAACACTTTATTATTGGGACACTTCGACGTTTAGCTTGTCTGAGATAACTGCTAATCTGAGCAATCATGCTCTTTATGGAGGTGCTGAGAGTGGCACTGTTGAGCATGATATAAAGACTCGAATTATGGATCATCTAAACATCCCTGAAAAAGAGTATGGGATTGTTTTCACTGTGAGTAGAGGTTCAGCTTTTAAGTTGTTGGCTGAATCATACCCTTTTCATACCAACAAGAAACTGTTGACAATGTTTGATCATGAAAGCCAGTCTGTTAATTGGATGGGTCAGAGTGCTAAGGAAAAGGGGGCGAAAGTGTATAGCTCATGGTTTAAGTGGCCTACTCTTAAGCTTTGCTCTGCTGATTTAAGGAAGCAGATCTTAAATAAGAAGAAAAGGAAGAAGGATTCTGCTGTTGGTCTCTTTGTGTTTCCTGTTCAGTCAAGGGTGACGGGCGCCAAGTATTCATACCAGTGGATGGCGCTTGCTCAGCAGAATAACTGGCATGTGTTACTTGATGCTGGTTCGTTGGGTCCGAAGGACATGGATTCACTCGGATTGTCACTTTTCCGTCCAGATTTTATAATCACGTCGTTTTACAGGGTGTTCGGTTCCGATCCAACTGGATTCGGTTGTCTTCTGATCAAGAAATCTGTAATGAGTTGCCTTCAGAGCCAATCGGGAGTTACTGGGACAGGAATGGTTAAGATAATCCCAGTGTTTCCTCAATATCTTGGTGATTCCGTTGATGGGCTGGATGGCTTGGTTGGCTTAGAAGATGAAGAAGCTGATGAGAATGGAGATCTAAAGGGAAATACTAACAAGGGAGCACAAATGCCTGCCTTCTCTGGTGCTTTTACTTGTGATCAAGTGCAGGATGTATTCGAGACCGAATTGGAGCACGACAACAGCTCAGAGAGAGATACAAGCACAATCTTTGAAGAGACCGAAAGCATTTCTGTAGGTGAGATGATGAAGAGTCCGATTTTTAGTGAGGACGAGTCATCTGGAAACTCCTTTTGGATTGATGTGGGTCAAAGCCCTATCGAGTCTGAGGGTACAGTCCAGCGTGAGAAACAGAACCCTTTGTCACCCTTGCCTCCATTTTGGTTTACCGGTGGAAAGAAAAACAAGCAAGTCTTGTCTAAGCCTTGGGGCAAGAATTCTATAAGCCCCGCTTATGAGGAGAACGATTCAAGTCTAATGCAACATGAAAACCACCATATGCTTTCATTTGATGCTGCTATTCAGTCAGTTTCTGGGAACCTGGGCAATGTCCAAAACGGAAGACTCGATCACAGAAGTCTCATCCCGAACAGTTCTGCAAGCGGGCCCACCATTGGTCCTAGTGCAATCCGAAGAGAGACGGAAGGTGAGTTCAGGCTGTTAGGAAGACGAGGAGCTGAAAGAACAGGAGGCAGCAAGTTTTTGTGCTCAGAAGAAAACGACCTTGCGGGCAAGGAAAGAAGAGTGTCCTTCAGTATGGAAGACCATCACAGAGATCACTTCAACTGTCCTATAGAAACCGGAGAAGCATCTGTTACAGGCTATGAAGATGACCTGTATCATAGTGATGGAGAATACCTTGAAGATGAAGGCACGGATAGGAGGGAACCCGAGATAATCTGTCGGCATCTTGATCAAATAAACATGTTGGGGCTCAACAAGACAACTTCCAGGCTTCGATTCTTAATCAATTGGCTTGTGACATCTCTACTTCAACTGAGGCTACCCGGTCCCAACGCCGACACTTCTGTTCCTCTTGTTCAAATCTACGGTCCTAAAATCAAGTACGAGCGTGGTGCAGCTGTGGCGTTTAACGTGAAGGACAGAAACAAAGGTCTGGTGAATCCGGAAATCGTTCAGAAGTTAGCTGAAACTCACGGCATTTCCCTAGGTGTCGGTATCCTAAGCCATATCAGAATCATGGATGGACCGAAAAGTCATTGCGGAACTCTGAACATCGAGGATACCACGTTGTGTAGGCCAATGACTAACGGATGTCATGATGGGAAGAGTGGTTTCTTCAGAGTAGAAGTCGTTACTGCATCTCTTAGCTTCTTGACGAACTTCGAAGATGTGTACAAGTTGTGGGCATTTGTGGCCAAGTTCCTCAATCCTGCTTTCATCAAAGAAGGTAGTAGTCTCTCCCCTATTACTGAAGATTCTTAATTGTCAGTAGGAATTATACTGTTTGAAAGTCTCTTTTGAGTTTTCCAGAGTATAATGGTAAATACATGATGCTTGTAACTGCATTCAGTATGCCCTCTTCTTTGTGGTATTTCAATTACCGGACTTTAGTAGACAGGTAGAGATGATTTATCTGATGTTTTGTACAGTAAGTCGAGCATATGCTTCCACTTCTAGTCAAGTACTTAACTCTATTATTTATGCAACGAGGTTTTGCGAGGGTTTAACATTTGTATGGATCTTAGGTATGTATATAACTAATAAAGATTACTACAAGATCAATAAAATAATAGATTCTTTTAAAATCAATAAACTTTTAAATACAAAAGTAATTTATGGAAAATTTTGAATCTTAATTGAATACATAAATATTTATACGAACTTTTAAAAATCTATATTAAATACCCATATACTTTTAAACTCCAAAAAATTCTTGAATTGAATACACCCCCGAGAGTAGGTTTGTTCGGACTGTCCAGGACCGAAACTGAGCCAGAAATCCCTTATAGCCCGGAAATTCAGGTCCGGTCAGACCGGTTGGGCCAAAAACATTTATACCTTTTTTGGGGTCCTTCGAAATTTTGACGGACTAGACTTGGATCAGATCTGAATATTCGGTCCAGACTCGGTTGAACAAGAGTATTCTGGACTGGTCTAGATCTGGTCTACAATTCTGAACAGGAATTTGAACACCCCTAACTGACAGGATTCGGGTTTGATCCCAACATAATAAGACAGTATGAAAAAAAAAATGTGGGATGGTGAAAGTTATAGTGCTCGAGATACATAAAAGTACACATTTGTTAAAAAAAAACCCAGACAATATTGGGATATCTTTTTGGCTACATGGATGGCAATCAAGTCATAAGGATTTGGAGGTATGTATTAAGTACCTTAAAGGAGCAACGAGCATTAGTGGATCAACAATAGCTATTGATCAATGTAGACTTTATAATAAACAAGGTTTTCTGGACATCACTTGAGTGAAAAATGATAGCTCTTGATGGCATAGAGCTCTAGGGGTGTAATACGACCCGAGCATGCTCAAGCTCGGGTTGTATTATAAACGAGACAAGTTAGAATCGAGCCTAAATTTTATATAAAATTTAAAATATGTTCATATACGGCTCTTTTAGTAAGTTGACGAGCTCAATCCGAACTTTTGACGAGCCGAGTCCGAGTAGCTCGGCTAAAATAATACTTACATAGTGTTATTTTAGCCAAATGAATCATGATTGGACATTGACATGCGCAAGCTCGGCTTCTTATAAACGAACCGAGCCTAAATTTTACACGAGTTTTAAAATGTGTTCATATTCGGCTCGTTTAGAAAATGAACGAGCTAGACCCGAACTTTTGACGAGCCGAGCAGCTTGCTTGCCTCACATTACAGCCCTACAAAGCACAAGTCTACAAGTGAAATTAGTAAGAAGACGACTGATCACCTGAGAAGTTTAGTATTACTATAACTAGTCTGCCACGTCCATACAATTTGTGGGCGTTGACGTATAAAATGTCAATATCATTTACACGCCTAAACTGGATCTTATTAAGAAATATAAATACACCAACTTGAAATTTTCACAAGCAACAATGAAACTAAAGATAGTGAGCCAAGGATTACCTACAAAGCTAATCAGCTATCAATCCCTCCATCCACATTTACAAATATAGACGCTTCTCTGTTCAACCTAATCATCTATAGTGGAACTCAGACCTATGTTCTCTCTAGGCATCAATGGGAAGGTGAGCTAGCTTCGATGCTGCAAATTGAGTACTCATTAGAACTGAAGTTGATTCTTTCATCCTCCCATTTGATGATCTCACTGGCATATTTCAAGGATGTGTCGACACTACCGGGCTCTAGACCCTTTACCAAGGAGACGTATAGCTTCTTGCCTGTAAGAGAGGAGAAGAGCCGCTTGAACTTCACAGCAACGTGGTGGGAAGCCAATTGACCAAGTGACGGGTTATGGTTGATACTCGTGATGTTTTTGTATGTGGTTTGGTGGCGGCTGATAAGAGGTTGGAAATCCTCAAACCACTCGCATTGAGAGAGTGGTACTCGTTTGACCTTCTCCTCAAAAAGGTCGAGCTTGTTTAGTATGAGGAGGAAGTCCATCTGCTCAAAGGTTGGATGGGTTACTATGTTTTCAAAGAATTTTTTGGACAAAAGCATCTTGTTTGTAGGTTCCTCGTAATCTGAGCAAAGTTCGTCATACTCGGTCAATGAGACACAGAACATGACGAGTCTAACATCTTCAAACATCTCTAGCCATTTGCAGTTCTCTGCAAGGCCTCTTGCTTGCACTCTAATAAGTTGATACCTGTATACATGGAACAGTTTAACCATAATCTGAATGCATATTAATCTACCAACAAAATATAGAATAAAGAATAAAAGGATCAAAGAGGACATTAAATGCTTTAGTTTATCTGATTTTAAGATGTCTGAACTGTATAGGGAATTGCAGATTTCAAATTGGATATAAGAAATACTAGCTTGATTACTCACACATGCAACATGCCTTGACCTTGAAAAACAAAACCGACTGAAATGATTGAATGATATTATGCATAATCACATTATTCACATAACTAGTTTCATCTTTTCCATTCTGCATTTAAAGCTAGTTCGCAAGAAATTAAGTTTGTGTCTGACTCACCTAAGAAAAGAATCATCGTGCTGATCAAGAGCATCAGTATCTCCCTCAGGTACTGATAGGGGAAATGAGAAATCCACACAAGCAAGGCCATTGGAGGAAATGACTCCTTCCGCATATAGGATATCCAAATCAGATGGCTCAAAATCTGCTTTCAGAATATGAACAGCCTGGCACAAAAATAGAAATTTCTGACATTACTACCATCATTGACTAAGAACATTATGCTATTCACAACATCAGGCTGACAACAATCAAGCAACAATATGGACAGATGTTACAAAACCAAACAGAACCTAAGACTCACTTTTTATTTAATTGAATGCACACCTGAAATAATACTCAATTTGAAATAAGTATTTGGCCCCAATTTGGCCAATTGGCCCATTTCTATTTTTACATTGAAGGGAAAAAGAAAAATATGTAGGCTAGTACGAACTTGTCCATGAAACAAACAGTTGCTCGGCCAAACCAGTGTGAGATAGAGAGAGAGAGAGAGGAGATAACCTTCTATAGGCTTACCCGTTCTAGGAAATACGTAGCATTACTGGGTAGCATCAGTTCACTTCTTCGATTGTAAGTGGCTTGAATGGCAGAACTGTTCCACAACTCTTCAGCCAATGGAGCATATTCACGAGTAGCGGCAGGAAATATTGTTTCCAAACTACCAGATGCCATTGCTTTTAGAAGCCAATCAGAGAATGATTTCAGCCTTGGGGAAATGGAATAGATACTTCTGTTTTCATCAGCACTGCCTGCTGCAAATGGAAATCTTTCTCCCATAAGTACTTAGTACTTACTGAATAGAGTCAGCATAATGTCATAGATAAGCTTTCCTCAAAAACAAAGTCATAAATAAGCTTAGTAAATTATACCTTCAGGGTTTGATTGAGCTGATAACTGTTTTGTCCTCACACCCATCAAACATTCATCTTCAAAGTGCTCACGGCCCTCAAGTAGCATTCCAAGGTAGCTATATACATTACCCTGGATCGTCAACTTGATATTTTCTTTCTCATCCCCAGAGAAAGGTTCACTTTTATAGAGAATCTTTGCCTGAAGAATAAGACATTCATAATTTTTTTACTGCTTTCCAGTTGAACTAGCATGCTACTTATCAATATCTAAAATCTTTGACAATAAAGTATTAACTGCCAAAAAATTAGTAAGTTAGGGTACAATTATACAGCATATGACAACTGGTATAATTCAAGCAAAAATCAACAAGCTTGGCTCAAAAGAAGAAGAAATATCAACAATATGGCTTCAGTTACTGAAATTAAAGCATCTATTAACAATCTATATTATGGTAGCAATAACCAATATACCTGCTTAAAAATAGTACTTGTTCCAGAACCACTACATCCAACTAATAGAAGCTTCTGGATCATTCTGTGCTCAGAGTAGTCAGGGATCCTCCTGCTAGGTATATAATTTACTTGCTCGTCATAAGGATGCTTTGATTTAGATGGTACAGGCAAGGACAGAAGAGAGCAAAACAACTTTGTTCCTGCCTGAGAGAAGTTATATTTATTAAAAACATAATCTGAAATTAATACTGGATTGAAGCTGCATAATAATAATAATAAGTATGAATACACACCTTTCCCCATATGTATCCTTTTGTATTGTTTTGTCCTTCTTCCTGGTATGAACCGTCTTCATTCACCCAAAAGTGAGGACTACCAGCACACTGGACTCCTGCTAACTGTGGCGTAGGACAACTCTCAATGAGTTTAACACATGATTTTAATCATTAAGTGAACAGGCATATTAGTGCATTACTCAACCTGCAGCATTCTCAACTCCACTTTGGTAATCTCTCGACCATTTATTAACACTTGGGTGTTTCCATTGCTAGCATCTAGCTTGATGGGATCTCCAACATTAAGATGTGGACTAATGATCTGATAAGGCTTTTGTCCTTCCTATAAAGTTGAGCAACATAAGCCATTATATTAGTAAGGAAATCAAATGACTCGAGAAAATGTAATTGCATCACCTATAAGGCTATAAAACTCACCTTTCCCCAAAGTCCGGACACTTTGTCATACCAATAGTTCCCAGGTTTGAGATTCTTTGGAGGGTTGGGGCAATTCTGTAATATGACCAGTTCTTCTTGCCAAAGAGGTTTCCCATTCACACTAATGTTCTCAGATGGAAGCTGATTGACATCACACATCTTCTCGGCCTTCATTATCTGTTGAACTTCCAACTCATTAAGAAATCGTTTCAGCATCCTTGAACATTTTCCCAAGCTTCCTCGCTTGGCTTCATTAACGGGATATCCGATGCAAGAAACACATTTTCTTCCTTCTGGCATAGAACCCATTGCCCTCAACACACAATTACTGCAATACTTGGCATTGCAGACAATGCAAACCTCCTTTTCAGTGAACCTATTCCCTTTAAAGCAACGATAGCATGCACCTTTCTTGGGTTTTATGTTAGATTTCTTCTTTGCATTCAGCATTTCAGATTCACCCATCGAGTCAATATCATAAGATGTTACCAAGTTTGTTCTTTTCGCAACACAGTTAGGCATGCTATTGCAGTCTCTGGCTCTAAAAGAAGAGACTGCTGAAGATGAGTAATCCATGCTCAGGCCAGACTTTCTGGAAGTCCAATTGAAGTCAAGATTTTCATTGTATGAGGCAGAACCCCTCAACATGTCTGACATCCCTGATAATTCATGTGACTTCTCAAAACTCTCACAAAAGTCAAGTGTAGATGAACTAGCAGCACCACCAACAAGCTCTTGTGAAAGTTGGTGACTGAAGGAAGACGACCCGAGTTCTGACGAGCTCTGAAACACATCCAACACGCCAGAACCACCACAATATAGCTCTGGTGCTGCACCATCCTTACTGCTTTCACCTCTCTCCCCAAAGGCAACGACAGATTTTGGTGAAACGCTGACTTCCGAAGCTAGCTCTGCATGCTTCACTACACTAGCATCTCCCACTCTCTCGAAGTCAATTACCGAGGTAGGGGACACATTAGATTCAGCTCCTACTTCTCCATCCTCTTTTGAGAAGTTCGTGCTAAAATCATCGGATACGCGTAGGGGTTGGACAACGGGCAACGAAATTCCATCAGAAACCGGAAAGTGAGAAACAACAGAAGCCACAGGTATCCTCTCAACATGAATAGGAAGAGCTCTGGGGATATCATAATCAACAGGAGGCCCATGGTACTCCACTGCAAAGGAGTATTCCACCTCCACTTCCTCTACAGCGTCAACCACAATGGAAACCGATGCCACCTCAGCTGACATTTGCCACAAAATTTGAAAACCCTAGCTGAATGTATAATCTCCAACTCCTCTATTGAACTCTCACAGAAAAAATCTCAAAATGACCGATCATTTGCGTTTCAAATTCGAAGCTATGCATGCAATTCGCGACTCTAGAGCACAAAACAAGAGCATATGGTAATCTTAAGAAGATGAATCTTGCTAGCAACATAAACAAGAAAGCAAAACAGAGGAAAATCTTTCACAAAAATGGAATATCAGGTGTTGGGAAACAAAAGGAAAACGATAAAAATAGGTTGGGAGGCCTTACCAGTGCAGGGAGATGGAGATGGAAGCGAAGACAGGTGGCTTTCATTGCAGCGGGAGTGAAGGGAAATGCGTGCAAGGGAAAGTGTGAGGAGGAAAGAGATAACATAACAGCATGTTGGGGAATGGAGACGAAAGGGAAAAGGGGATAAAGAGAACAAAACAGATTGGTAAAGAGAGGAGTTGTTCGTTCTATTCAACCAAACAAAGGAGGAGTTGGTAAAGGATGGCATCTTTCATTTTTTTTTTTTGAGCATTTGGAATTCGTAATCGTCACTCACTCTTACGGATTTTAAAACCGTGTAAAAAATTATCCATCACCGTTAGACTCCACCAATAAAAATTATTACGGTTTTTTGTGTGTTAGACTCCACCAATAAAAATTATCACGGTTTCGGAACCTGTAACGTCACGATAACGGATTTCGAATGTGTCGTGCTTTTGTCATCCATCACCGTGCGTTTACGAGTTCCGTTTTTAAAATAACTGGTCAACTAGCTCATTTATGTTTATTTATTTTGTGTGGATTATCTTATTTCCTTATTTGCATTGGAAGGAGGGGGAGTGAGGTAATAATAGTATGCCAATTTTTGTAATAAAACAAAAGAGATGGTTGTTCATTCTATTCAACCACACAAAAGGAGTAGTTGTTAAAGCATGAGACCTTTCATTTTAAATATTTGTGAGAGTGTTATGTAGGAAATTCTTGATAATTGTTCATAAGTAAAATATTTTAATCAATCAAGTTAAATTATGAAATAGAAAAATCTAAGCACCTATGTCTACTCATTTTATTTCAAACCACTTAATTTTATTTTTTAAATATAAAATAAAATTTATTTTTTTGAACAATTATTTATTTATTTTTTTTTACATTTTCTTGACAATGAAATTATGGACTGTAAACAATGTATTTATGGATCGTCAACGGTGGTTGACAGAGCAATTAAAGTCTAACAACAAATTGGGGTTATTAAAAATAAATTTTTGGAAGAATTTTTTTTTTCAAAATTTTTCGAATTTTTTTGGTGAGTTTGATAAGACTGCTATGTAGATATTTTTTGCCTATTGCATCTACATACAAAAAAAAGGCCTCCATACACCAATTTTCTCTTCTTTTTTTTCCTAATTTTTTAAATAAATGGTTACAAACCAAATGAGTAAAATTTGATGATTGTTTTATAAAAAATTTCATACTTTATGCGGTTATCCCACCAACTTTTTGCATTATTTTTAATAGTTTTATTCACGTGTCAACAATTTTGGGTTGATATAAAAACAGTTTATAAAAACTAAATGACTAAAACAAATTGTAAGAGAATCGTGAAAAATACTATAATGATTAAAATCATGCGATAAATTAGTTTGAACTCTATTAACGCTTATCAATTAATTTTGTTTGACTATCAATAGTTGCTTTTATCACCAATACTCAGTTGGTCTAGTGGGATGTGGTGCTAGACTCCTTAAGTGGTTAGCCTCGAGATTCGAGTTCGAATCCTGCCGGCAGCATGTATGGAAAATACATAAAGTGAAAACTTTTCATACAAATAGGCATACATGAGATGAAAAATAGGGTAGGATGTGTATGAAACAAGGTGTAAAAAGTGTTACATTTGTCACTCATCAAAATACCACATACATAAGCCTTGCTCGTCATCGTGCCATATACATGTTATGTGTAAAAACAAATGAGTGTCTCATGTAAGAAGAAATCGAACAACTCAAACCATGTCATCATAACATCAATATAGTAATAGAAATGACTAAAGAATCATAAACATACAAACCGTTCAATGGAAATGTGTTTGTTCTCAATCTCATGCACAAAATGTTTATGATATAACAATGAACTCTCAAACTCAACAAACGTGAATATATGTTATCATAAGCTTGTCAAGACGTTATTTAACTCCACATTTTGTCAAATGAAATTAATATACAAGATAAATTTCATGAAGTCTTTATAAGTGTATAACGGGGATATAAGACATGAAAAGGGACAATGGCAAGTCAAATGAGTAGGTCAAAATGACAGATTGTATCCGGACATCGAATATTTGTAACTTGGAACTTCCTTCAAGATATTGTCACTTCACACTTTTTTTCATAATTTGTACTTCTTCATGAACCATAACATTTTGAACCATGCAACACTTGATATTTCTTTGAGGATAAACTTTTGCTTTAGAAACAATAACTATTTATTTGTTGTTGTATATTTGGCAAAAACTTTTTGTGCTTCCACAAAACATGAAAATGTCTTCGATAATGAATATATGCACCCAAACTCACGCATTAACTTTCTAAATTAACTTTCACACTTTAGGGATGCCCATATTTAATTTCTTCGTTATTTTTTTCCTTCACAACATGAGATAAGGTCAAATGAGGTAAAACACAATTGTGAGATTTTTTGAGAGGCGCCAACGAAGGGATAATAAAAGGCAAGAAATGCTAACAGAAGAAAAACATATATAAAGATGAACAAGGTGAAATATATAGGCTTAAGAATTGAGAAGTTTAAAGTTTCGTAAATTTGATCCTCAAACACACAACGTCAACCTTATTTATTTTTCTGTACTCATAATACTCATAAGTTTGATAATCTCTCATATTAATCTATATAAGTTGAGTTTCTAAACAGATCCTATGTTAACACTTAAACAAATACGGTTCATATTTTCGACTTACACAATTAATAATTTGGGATGATAGAGATAAGATCGGAATTACGATTTCAACAGAATTCGGAATTGAACAACTTAATTTCCAAAATAGTTAGTTTTAACTTTAATATTCATTTTAGTGTATTGTATGCTTTTTTTTGAAGTGTTTGATTATATTTGTTATAATATTTTTAATATATATTGATTGTATAATTTTGGTATTTAATATACTTAAAATATAAAATATATCATATCATATAAAGTATAAATAAATATAAAATAGAGTGTTTGTTAAGAAATGAACCATTCTACGTACATTTCTACATGTAATAAGTTGTAAAGTCTACAGATTTACAGTTGGCGTTTATCTCCACCGTCATCCTGTCCCTACTCCCTACCCTCGCTTCCCTCCAATTACTTCGAGAATCTCCGATCGTCTCCTCTCAGACTTCTCATGTTCGTTTCTTCTTCCCAACATCTTTCCTTTTTTCTTCTCCAGTGGCGAAAATACGATCCTTCAAACAATAAGCCGGTTGTTAAAAGTTTTTGGCGCCTTGGAAGATGTTTATAGGCGGTTTAATTCAGCGGAAGATAGCTGCTCTGATGCGTCCATGGTTGTTGGAGGAACCTCAATGGGAAGTCAAATTAGGGTTTTCGAGATCACTCGTAGTTGCGAGAAATCTTCGTTTTGACGCTTCTGCTTTCGACCTTGCTCACTTGTTATTGGAAGTGAAGGTTGAAGAATTGAGAGTTCGATTTGATTACTGGTCAGTTACTTCTTTTGATGTGGATGTTCGAGGAGTCTACGCTACTCTCTCCACAAAGTAAACTCTCTTTCAATTTTGAAATGTTTTTGATTTTTTTAAAACTTATCTATCTCCGTTTAACAACCATCTCTTTTTTTGAAGGGAAATTGTTTCAAATCAGATGGCTAGTTCACCTGATACTCTGTTACGGGAGAAAAAGAAGCTGATTTCTAGGATTGACCCGGAGGTACTTATAGGATGTCTCTGTTATTATCTTACATTATCTCTTAATTTTGTGTAGAGTTAGTCTAGGTTGAATTTGAAAATTTCATGTGGAAATTTTCTTAATATTCACTCCAATTTGATGCATTACTAATCTCAGGGAAGTGCATTACATGGTAACTTGGAAACACTAATGAATAGCAGTTCATCAGACAGCGGGATGAGATCTTCGTTGTTGAATCTCATATTAACAAAATGCTGCTTACATATGGATGGCATTCATTTAAGAATGGACTTCCCTTTTTATGATGAACCATGTGCTGTTCTTTGGGATGTTGTAGAACTTAATGCAGAATGCCGGAACCGGAAAAATAAATCCCTTGTGGGGGGATTAATCCGTTCGGTATTTGTACCACTGAGACAGAATTCATTTGAGATTGTTGCAAGTGGAATGGAAGTTGCAGTTTCAAGGAAAGATGATGTTAAATGTATCTTATCTTCTAAGGAGCCATGCATTGGCATTTACTTGGAAGATCTTTCTCTTGTAGACTTCATGCTTCGTGCTCCAGAGGTAAAACTCACATTCTCTCCTTCTGAGCTTCTGTTGCTGGCAGCCTTTTACATGCTAATAATCCCTGTTGAACCTAAGCAAAGTAGAAACGGTCAACAACTGTGGGAATGTGCTAGGAGCAAAGTTTACAATTCCATTCTGCCTCGCAGATATTTACTATATGAAGTGATTGATATTGCAGTACTAAGTCTACGGCTTGTCAAGGCTTATCAACAATTTCTAGCTCTTGTTGGATGCAGTGTAGATAAAACATCAGAACATATGGTGATTGGGATATCGAGATGTAGAAGCTATTCACAATCAGCTATAATAGAATGGAATCTGATCTCTAAAATTGAGAAGAAACTGCATCCTCAGGCTATAGCTTGGGCGAGACGTGTTGCACGCAGAAGATTTATATCTGGAACTCAGGTAGCAGAAGACAGCATTACTGCTTCTGGCAGTAGCCCTTTACTTTACTTCAGGAAGATGTTTTCACTGCTATTGGTTGTTTGGAGGACTATAAGCAAAGCTTTTGGATTTCTACTGAACATTTTCTTTCAGAAAAAAATATCAAATCTCATCTCTAGAGGCCAACTGCTGCGAGAAGGTTCCATTCATCTGTTCTCCTTTACACTCAATCTAGCCAAGATATCAGTTGTAGTTTCTCCTGGAGATGCCTTAGACCTCTCCGCCTCTCACAAAGCAAACCAAGGAACTAGGATATCATCCATGGATCTGCTATCATTTTGCCTTACAGTTAAAGAGCTGGTGTTTGTGTACAAAGACAGCATTTTTGAGCAGTATGCATCCTTTTCTCTGGGGAAATCTGAGGTTGTCTGTCTCTCCAATTTTCGTGGTTCATCAAAGGTTGATGCAGTAGAAACAAAAAGTATCGTCTGGGCAGAGCCTGCAAAACTTTTTGACCATCCAGGAAAAAGTAAAGCGGATTCTGATCACTACACTGAAAGTGCTGCCATCGTAGTTCTCAAGAAGTTATTGGGCGAATTACAGTTAACATGGGAACAATCGTGTACAAGATTTGAGCAAACTGAGATGTATTACAGTAGAAATCCATTTGTTATTTGTGACCTCAGAAGTTTTTGGTTGTTCACTGGACTCAAAAGCCCTGATTTAGGGCTCTGGAAATGCAGCTTAGGAGTGGGAAAACTGAATTTTGCTTTGGGTTGCTCAGAAATATTATCAATTACTGTAATCACGAGGCAGCTGTTGTGGAACTTCAGTGAGGCTAACCGTTTGGGAGGCATTGTTGCTCACGCACATTCTTCTAGGATCCATCAACACACGCAAAAAACTAATTACCACCATAGTAGATCTAAATCTAATATCAAAGACATGAAACTGGCAGTGTGTAAATTGCTTCCAGATAGGCCTATTGAGCTAGCTGCCGTCATAGCTGGCCCGCATGTCCATCTGTCTCTGGGGACAGAGGGACATTTGGGAAATCAATATGGTAATGATCTTATAGTTGATGTACCTAGCATTGATCTTGCAGTGTGGCCAGCAGCAGATTCTGGGCATCCAAGACCAGATGATATGGGTGCAGAAAGTCTCAAGTGGGATGGACGCAGAGTGAACGCTATACCTGAACTAGATAACACAACTTATGTTTCCCAAGGGAATATTTCACTTGGCTACTATGTACATTTTGGTGGCTTAAATGCTGATTTTGTGGATTCCAAAGAAAATCAACGACTGCAAATTTTGGTAGTCAAACCTGTGACGGTTAAACTGTCATCTCTAAGGTTGGTTTTCTGTATCTGTTATTTTTTTTGTAAAATTTAGTTTGCAGGATCACGGACTACACAAGTTCCATTTCTAAATCACAAAATTTTGGAATGGTATTTTCTTGTGTTTTAAAGGCATATGTTCTTGAAATTTTATTCAGAATTAATTATATTACTGTTTTTTTATGATGATAACTTCATCCCTGTCAATAGAGTGGTAGCTTTGTTTTAGTGGTTGTAATGCAGCGTGTATTAATTTTTGAGACGTCTACTTGATCACTGAAACAGTTTATGTTTCGTTCCCTCGTGTAGTTGGCTCATACCGTACTCTGATGGTTCTAGACCATGAGTGAGTGTATGAGTAATATCTTCTGCACCCCCTGATTCCATGTAATATTTATTAAACTCCGTAGCTAGAATTTTGTAAACTACTTCTGACACTGTAGAAAATTTTGTGCATTGATTTGCAGGGATTATCTGCACTCATTTGGTGAAACCACTGTTGCTTCATCATCTGTCTTATCTAGTCTTTTCAAAGGCGGTGTTGTTTTATTTTGTATAGAAGAATTGTCCGTGTTCTTTCAGGTTTGGGTTATGTATATTAACTCTGTTTAAGTAAAACTATTCTATCATTTGATTCTAATTAATGTGTTTTTTCTTTTGAGAGGGTGTTAAAACATCGGTCATTTCTCCATGGAATTTTTCGTTACCCTTCATTAGCTTCATCTTAATTTTGTCTTCTACCATCAAGACATTAGGCATTTATCTTAGCTGTTTGCCTGACTTCTGGTCCTCGGGAAATATTGAAGCGTTCTATGTAGTGTAGCCGCTGTGTAGGGTTTATTGAAAGCAGGATTCTTAAAAAATGGAAAATAAAGTCCCAAGACTTTTTTTTCGTTTATAAAGAGAGGACGTTGGGGCTAGAGAGCGAGTACTATTCTAAAATTACAATATTGAGGAGATTTTAGATTATGAGAAACTAAGATGTTCTTTTCCATGTAGGTATATGCAAGGTTATTTTCACGATCAACAATTTATGCTTTTGGAGATGTTGATTTAAGTGACGCTAATGGCCGTGCTGCATACCTTAGACACGAGACAGCAGAGTTGAAATCTGAGACCGAGGAGATAACAATGCAGGATCATGGTAGTACATCATTGGGTTCAGTTGCCACTTATGTAATTAGTTGCACTTTGGAAGTTGAACCCTTTAATATAATAATTCACGGGTCCATCAAGGGCTACAATACAGACAGTTTTTCAATGACTTCTGGTGACTCTAGCTTTGGGAATTTGGACTTATTGAAGTATCCTGATTTCGGAATATGGCTGTCAACTTATAACATGATAGGAGAGATTTCTTGCCTAGAAGAGAAGCTAGAGTTCCATGCTGATTTTTCAGGGTTTCGGGCTGCTATATTCAAGTTCAGAAGGCAGGTTCAGAATATGATTGGTCAGTTGGACGATGAAAGTGGATTCTCGCATTTTATGGATTGTTTATATGAAGTTTCTCTGTCTAGTAGCACTATTTCTCTTTTGCTACCCTGTCTCAACGAGACCTTACCATCAGAAACAACCGATGTTGCTGGTAGGTTGGCATTGCTGATTATTGGAACCATTCGATTTTTAAAATTTTAGAAACTAGGTGAGTCATCTATGGTCCTGAACATTAGAGGAGGTTACAAACGGGTCCGAGATGAGTTCCCAAACTATTTTATAGGCTTCAAGTGAACATAAATTAAGGTTCAAGGACTCGTTTACAACGTTTTCCAAATTTAGGGACGACAGATGCATTTTTATCCAGGCAATCTATCTTCCCTGAACTCTGGAGAAAGGTCAGCAAAAAGTTCCTGAACTCCCTGAGCTTTGAGATTTGACCAAAAAAGGTTCAGGGACCTGTTTGTAACTTTTTCCAAAGTTGAAGGGCGTGGATAGATTTTTTCTGGAATTGGTTAACAAAAGGTGAAAATTATTCTGATTGCAGAGACGGGAATTGGATCAAGTTCATCAACTGTAACGACAGCTGATTATATACTGACAAAAGTGTCATTTAATGATTTTTTTGCGGGGAGAAGCTCCTTGAAGAGTTTACTGTCTGATACACATCAACCAGATACCCTGCTTTCATTTTCTGCTGGGAAAGACTTTCAGACAGTCTGCTTGAAACTTCAGGTATTGTTACATGAACTGTATATATTTTCTGTTTTTTTTTGTTTTGACTGCATAATGTGTTTTTCCATTTCAACTCTTCATGCCATAACTTGTGAAGGAAACTAGTCAAAGCAAATTGAATTTTTGAGCAATTTTACATAATATGGTTCCTCCTGGTCTTGGAAATTTTGATGATAGTAACTCTTTCTGCTGATGCGCAGGATGGCCTTATTTGCATTGATCCAACAACTGTGGCAACATTCGCTTCTTGTTTAAAATCATATCAACAATTCATCAGGAATATCTTTTCGGTTGATCTGTCTAATGGAATAAAGAAGAGAGCTGAACCATCTGAAGTTGTATCAAACAGTCATCAGATTGAAAGAACAGCAGAAAATATCTCTAATGCAGATAATCCGGTCAACTGGAAAGATGGGGATGATTTAACCCTGGACTTGTCCCAGTTTTCAGTCATACTCATATCAACTAATGAATTAGGTGAATTGTTAAGTTTTTTCCCTCATTTTTCTTTCTTTTTGGCTTCAACATGGTGCAGCATTAAACTTTTGATTTGTGCAGGTGAAGTCCATGAAATTAAAGGGATTGTTGATTTATACTTTAATCTCAGACCCAAAAATAGAAGGAGATTTTCATTTCATTTATCTCAGTTGAAAGTCCATTCTCGAATCCTCAAGGTGAATGTAGAGTCAACAGTGAAAAAGAATACATTGCAAATAGCAGATGACGATTCTTCTGAAAGACTACAGCATATCGAGAGGAAACATCCTGTATCTGCTGATGCCAGCTGTTCAGCTTCTGCTTCAATTGAAAATACCACCACAGAGAGTAATTCTGTATGTTGTGTGGTTCAAGAATCTAGTGGAGACCACATCTTGAAAGGATTATCTGCATATGTCTCTGCTGAGAAGTTTGAGATAAGTGATGATAATAGTTCTCTAAATTCAAATCAGGGCTGGGTTGGCAGTGGATCTGTTTCCGGTTTAGATGTGACAATATCATTGCCAGAAATCAAGGTGAATCATTTGAAGTTATTCTTTCTCTTATTTTTTTGAATTGGTAATGCCTCCATGTAGAATCATTCATCTATTGTTGGCAGAGTTGCTAATATTTACCAACTAGATTCCAAGCTGATCCACCTACTGATATTTATTTTTTGACTAATATTTTTGTATGTCAGATGTTTATGGATTGTGCCGAAGCATTCTCTGAAGTCTTCACAAAAGAAACTTCCAGAAGTGTGATAGAAACGCTATCCTCAATTAACACGCTACCTGAAAATAAGGCAGAAGGATTTTTTGCTGATGGTGATTGACATACATGGCTGAAATTGTTTTCATTTTTCCTATTTCGAGGATACCCTTTTGTCTTAATTTGCCACTTTGTGAGCTTGAAAGGAACCTTTTCTTTGGCAGGAGCTATTGTTGCAATCCAGGATGTCCATCAGCATATGTACGTAACAGTTCAAAACGAAGAAAACAAGTTCTGTTTAGGTGGTGCAATTCATTACTCTCTTGCTGGTGAAAGAGCTCTTTTCAGGGTAGCAACTTTGACAATTTTCATCTTTTAATATTCTCTTTTCTTGCAAAAAGTGTTTGGTACTATGTCATAGAGTTTATGAATATGAAACACTCTTTATGTGGCAGGGGTACAAGATTCTTTTGTGGGTGAAAATAATCTCGTAGATGTAACCTGTGAAAATTGGTTCCTAAAATAAGAAGCTAAAACCACCATCTCGATTGGATCTGGGTGTCACTTTCAGTGTGGAATAGTTAAATGTAGGGTGTAGTTTTTGGTCCTCCACCCCACAGTCCTTTTGGCCTTTTAAAACCCCAATGTGATTTGTAAGTAGAAGATTTTGGTCAAGAGAGAACTACTCATTCGTCGATGCAATAGGTGATTTATGGATCATATTTGTCAGTAATTATTTTACTCTTGCTGGTGAAAGAGCTCTTTTCAGGGTAGCGACTTGTGAGAATTTTCATCTTTTAATATTCTCTTTTCTTGCAAAATGTGTTTGGTACTATGACATAGAGTTTATGAATATGAAACACACTTATGTGGTAGGGGTACAGATTCTTTTGTGGGTGAAAATAATCTCGTGGATGTAACCTGTGAAAATTGGTTCCTTAAATATGAAGCTAAAACTACCATCTCGATTGGATTTGGGTATCATTTTCAGTCTGAAATAGTCAAATGTAGGGTGTAGTTTTTTGGTCCTCTATCCCATGGTCCTTTTGGCCTTTTAAAACCCCAATGTGATTTGTAAGTAGAAGATTTTGGTCAAGAGAGAACTACTCATTCGTCGATGCAGTAGGTGATTTATGGATCATATTTGTCAGTAATTATTTTAGTACTGTGTTCAGGTAAGGAGTCAGAAACAACAGAGATGGAACTTTCAAACCTATTGGTTCTCCTTGGTGTCATTGTATGCTAAAAATGACAAAGGAGAGCCACTACTGTTGAGCTGCTCTACTAGTTCAGGTTTTGTTGACATCTCGACCACCAATAACAGCAGTGATGCACTTTGGAAAGTTGTTCCCTGCAAGACTGAGCCTCATGACGGAGATAATTATTTGGAGCCTTACTACCATTTATCTAAAAACTCTTTTCATCTTGTGAACAAACGAAATGGTTGTGGTGTTGCATTTGTTGACGGGGTTCCCGAATGTGTGGGAAAGCCAGGAAATCCATTCAAGTTTAAAAAAATCCGCACATCTTCTGGGTTAAATAATCTCCCTGTAGGGTTGGATAGATATAATCTTGAAGGTTTCGAGAGCCAAAGTTTATGTGAACGAGCAGCGGTTATTCCTCGTATCATATTAGCAGTTGATAACGTCAATCTAACCATTGTTGATAAACTTTCTGATAGTGAGGGCAAGTTTCCTTTAGTTAAAGGATGTCTAAACAACATTGAGGTTGCAATTCAGATCTTACCTTATAAAGCCAGGATAATGAGCACATTGGTAGCCACTCTGTCCTACTTTGATGCACACAAAATCCTATGGTAAACCATCAAATTACATCTATGTATGAGTATTTTCTTGTAGTTGTGAAACTCATTGAATTGCTTGTAATAACAATGCGCTATTCTGTCTTTGCATCATCACCTGTTACCTTGCAGGAGAGAACTCATCTCCCCTTGTCAAAGTTACATTTTCTATAGAAGGAGGTTTTCTTCCCAGAATGCAGTAACTTCTTTTCATAGAGGACCTGTTTTACTCTATTTTGGAATGAACAGGGTAAGTTCCATACGTCTAGAGATTTGATATCTTTTAGTTTAAAAGGTAAAAGCTTTGCTGGGGTTAGTGTGGGAAGGATAGATCACCTTTTTATTTTACTGTTGATTTCTATTTTGTTTTCTTTCTTGAGGATAGATGGATGTATCTCTCACAGAACTTTCATTGGATGTACTGCTCTATGTGATTGGTAAGCTGGATTTTGCTGGTCCTTTTGCATTGAATAGGTCAGCAATTATGGCCAATTGCTGCAAGGTCCGTAACCTACCTCATGAATGTAAATACATTATTTATTTGAAACCGATTTTTATTAGATGCTGGTTTGGTGATGCAGGTAGAGAATCACTCAGGAATCGACCTGCTTTGCCAATTTCATGATTCCCAAGCTTCTAGGGTGGAGAGGAAACAGTCTGCTGTAATTTTCATAAGGTGATATGTTCCTTCCCAAAACAAAATGAAGTTTATGCTTCAGTCTCATAATCTCATTTGGTTCCTTTTGTTCGCCCTTCTGTATATAAGTTGGCTAAGTTTTAAATATAGGATAGATGACTTCTGTTGGGCTCTGTTGGGTTTGGACATATATTAGAATATCTACCTGTAGTTACTAACAAAATGTGATCTACCTGTAGTTACTAACAAGACCAGTAGTAATA
The DNA here is from genome assembly GCA_033239045.1 of Fagopyrum esculentum. Taxonomy (NCBI): domain Eukaryota; kingdom Viridiplantae; phylum Streptophyta; class Magnoliopsida; order Caryophyllales; family Polygonaceae; genus Fagopyrum; species Fagopyrum esculentum. The sequence goes on from BSUD01000005.1 coordinate 146,357,457, forward strand.
ATCAATAAGCTCTGCGCAAGCATGCATCTTTGCTGAATAAAATGTTTGAATTAGCAGTATATAGCATGTATTCCCATAGTTATGAGATTGTTAAGTAACTCAGCATGTATGCTATCTAAAACTTTCTGTTGCAACTTATATCTATATGTTAAGGCACACTGTGAACCAACAATCATTGGAGTCCTTTGTATCAATTAAGCTGGATACTCTTGGAACCTTATCAACTTCTTCAATTCAACTGCCACTTTCTGGACCACAGAGCTGTGCTTGGAGAACACGTATTTTATCTCTACAAGGTATACTATTCCTCTATTTGTCTGTACTGTTATAATCTGCTTGCTTAGATTGTAATAACAATCATCTATATACTGTGGCGGTTGTTGCATTAAATTACAATGACAGAACACAATATATATCAGTGTCACCCTTCAGTATAATGAAAAATTATCATGATTCCGTGGAAACTAGTAAATGTTACAAATTTGACACTGTCTTGATGCGATTTGTTTACATGGCATAATTGAAATCAGCCTAGTGTATTTCTTCTTATGTAGACACAAGAACGTACCCCGGGCCATTTGTTGTTGTTGACATTTCGAATAATGCTGAGGTACATGATTCAGTTTATGCTTGTATATTTGAAAGGAAGATCAAGGTACACGCATCATCTTCATGATTCCTTTTGTCATTTTTTGAGTATCTGTAGGTTGGTTTGTCAGTTGTGATCTCTCCTTTATTACAAATACACAATGAGACCAAGTTCACTTTGGAGCTCTGTTTTGAACGACCCGAACAAGCCGAACCTGGGTCCGCGTCTCTATTTCTTAAGAGTGGAGATATGATTGATGATTGCGTAGCAGCATTTGAAGCAGTTAACTTGTCTGGTGGAGCAAAGAAGGCATTGATATCTCTTGGTGTTGGTGAGCTGTAGTTCTTACTGTTATGGATAATGTACTTTGAGATTTGGTTTTGTCTCTAGAGCTTAGTTTTTTTACTCTTGTTTCCAGTGGTTTTGTAGAAAACTGTACTTATGGGGATAATGATTCCTTTACACTGAAGATTCATCTCAACTTTAAGATGCAAGTCAAACCAGTAATTAGTGTTTATTTTTGACAAATTGCATTTCAGCCTAAATTTTCTTTTTATTACTCGCAGGTAACTTCTTGTTTTCATTTAGGCCAGATAGTACAGAGCGCCTTATTGATTCAAATAAATCCCTTTCAGTTGGATGGTCAAATAAAATTGAAGGTGGAAAGGCCATACGTTTGTCAGGTATAATCGACAAACTAGGTTATAAGGTTCGAAAAGCACTCCATGCCCAATCAAGTAAATGTTCCTTCAGCCTTGCAAGTTGTTTGGTTACTTCTGGAGATTCCCAACTGGCTACTATGCATTTTCTTGTTCAAAGCATCATCAGAGATGTACCTGTTATGAGGCCAAATAATGTAGCTGGAAGTAGGAGTTCTACAGTTACTTTTCTACAACAGAAGGAAATTTTCCTTCTTCCTACTGTAAGGGTCTGTAATCTACTGCAGTTAGACATAGATGTACTTCTAACAGAATCAGGTAAAGGGAGAGCTTTTCGCTCTCATCATCTCTGTTTTTGTTGTTTTTCTTCTTTTGCATTTGGTCATGCTCTAATTTGGGACTCCTTGCTTCAGATAAATCAAAGCAATCTGATTCTGAATACATTGGAAACCAGGCAACTGTTTCATGTGGATCAACTGCTGAACTATATGCTAATCCCGCCGTTATGTGCTTCACTATTACTCTCATTGCTTATGGCTCAAGCTGTAAGCCAGTGAAAAGTGGCGAATGGATTAAAAAGTTTGATAAGCAGAAGGATGGAATTCAATTTTTAGATATTGATTTGGAGTTTTTGGGAGGAAAGTACTTTGCTTCTCTAAGATTAACTCGAGATGATAGGGGTATATTAGAGGTAATCTTGCGTATATATTCTTAAATCAAGACAGTTTCGTTGCTTCTAATAACACAGGATACACATTTCATCCTTCTTGTAATATATATCATTCTTTCTTCTTCTTTTTATTAATTTAAATCTCATGTTTTCCCATTTAAAATATATTAATGATTAGTGTTGGCAGGCTGTGATTTTTACACGATACACATTGAAGAATGACTCTGGTTTCCCTCTCTTCTGCTCTGTATCAAATCAAAAGCCTTTATCTAGGTTATTCATAAACTTGAGACTCAACTAGATGTTATACTATTTATTTACTTGCTTGCTTTAATCATAAGATCATGCCCTTGATTATTTGCAGCGAGGAAATTCAGAGTTTTGGAACCACTACCCCTCCTTATCGTGGGTCCTATTTGCCTCCTCAGTCATCCAGATCTTGGTTTATGAAGTAAGATATGAACATCTTGCCAATTACAATCTACACATATGTGATTTACTAACCAATGTCTGGATTGTAAGTTCATATATTAGTTTTTAAATAAAAAAGTATGTTTCTTATCATGAAAGTCTAATCCATGTATAGGTCAAATAAAATGTGCGTGAGCTTGCTAGACGAAGAAACATCAGTAGTCGCACTAGACTTGGATTCCTTGTCAGGCCTTACTGAGATAAGCTTGGTGCAAAGCCGTAAACTTCAACACCTTCTAAAGCTGGGAGTATCTTTGGGGCCTCTGGGAAATACTACTTCTGCCCCTGCAGAAGTTGTGTCAATGGTCCCACGATATATTGTCTCCAATGAGTCCAACGAAAGGATTTTTGTGCGGCAATATGATTTTGAGGTTACCACATGCATCCTTCTTTTGCAAGTAGCTGGATTTCTTCTCAAAAAACTATGTCGATTTGGTTCTTTAATTTAATTTAATTAATTATGTTTGCCAAGGATGATCTTGAAGATGTCACTAGCATCAACAGCAAACACAAAGCAGTATTACTGCTTGTGGATGTACCCAACCACAGAAGGAAGGTTGGGATTTTGGATAAACTACTTTGGAAGCATAGATCTGAGAATGATGGTTCATCTTTACTTGTCCAATTTAGAGTAGACAGCACAGTGTTTGGATGGTCCGGTCCTGTTTGTGTGACTTCACTTGGACGTTTCTTTATCAAATTCAAGGCATCCTCTGAATCTCCTGTTGATGAAGTAAACATCTCAAAACATCTGGAGTATAGCTCCTGGAGTTTCGCTGCTATCAATGTTGCTGAGGAAGCTTCTTCTCTTGTTTTGCACTTCTCTAGACTAGCAGCAAATGATCTCCCTTATAGAATAGAGAATTACTTGTCTTTTGCATCTATTTCTTATTTCCAGAAGGTTTGTCTCCTTTCATGAGTATATACTATTACACATGAGCATTCTACTGATTTTTATTTAACCTGTTTTTCACCTGTTTGAAAATTTTCAGGATACCTTCGAACAAGAATCTCTTCAACCCGGTGTTAGTGTATATTATGCATGGGACAACCTTACCCGACCACACAAGCTTGTTGTCAATGTCAATGGTAGTCTCGCTAGCTTATAATTTACTATTATTTAGGATTTTAGGGAAAGGAACTCATGTTTAAGATGTGCCAGTTTTCCTTTCTCCAAGAAACCTTCCAGATTTGAGTATTTATATTTTCAAATTTTTAGTCAGCTAGGAGATCTTTTAAAAGTTACATTACCATACTTAGATGATAAATGGGACACTTTCTCCGTGACATCCTTTAATATTGAATGAGGGAAGACAATTCTAAGTTCTTAATTGGCATGGGATGTTTAAATCTAAAATAAGATATTGCATTTATAATGAGACCAAGTATTCATTACTATTCTCCTACCTTTTTTAATTGCATGATGTCCTTCATACAACATTAAGTTAATTTTATAATAGAAATAAAGAGAGAAGATCCTGCATATTGGTCTTTTATCATGGCAGTTCTGATGCACTGTGTCACACCATTTACCCTGGCCATGACTTGTGAGTAATGATGTTTGCTTCTCTTATATATTCTTATCAAGATACTGTGAAAAAGGAGAGAATAGTGATAAAATACTTGAATCACCAAAGAACATAAATATAAACAGTTTCTTTTTGTATTGATATTTCATTTTTTCTCTTTTTTTTACCACAATCCAATTAGGATATAATATCTCACGTGAGATAAGTTTGGACAAGCTGCGGCCGTGGAAACCCTTTTCAAGAATGTGGCAACAGAGGGAGCTGGCATATCAGTTTCGCCTAAACAGGAATGGAGATGAAAAGCAATCAAATCAACATCAGCCAAATGGGATGGACGTCGGCAAGATAGGTTATGAGCTATATGCTGATGGTCCAACAAGAGTTCTTCGACTTTCTTACTCTCAGGATAGTCCTAAAAAGGGTGTTAGAGTTACTCAGTCACACATGAGGATTCAGTTGAGATTTTCTGGTTTAGACATACAATTACTTGAGCAGACAAAACAAGTAAGTCATGATGGTACTCCTAGACTTTGTTCCTATTTCTACTGCTTGAATGTCTTCTCATTTTCCCCCAATCCACAAATAAAAGTACCTTAATCATTTGCAAATATGAGCTCTGAAAACTGAGGTACCAGAACTGTCATCCTGGGTCTGAAGCTGATGTTTTCGTTCTTGTTCTCTATATGTTGAGTGTTGCCTCAATGTATGGCGGTTATTTCTTTTTACACGAATTTATGTTGTGGGCTCGAATGCTCTATTGTATGTGTAGCTTATTTTTACATGAATTGAGACTGTAAAGTTTTTCTATTCATGGATTTTTGCTAATTTGACAACTATTTTGATTTCCTTTTGACTTATTTAGGATTCCCTAAAGGAGAAGGATCCAAGTGCTCTGTCAGTTTACTCACCCATCATAGTTGCGAGGCTAGAGAATATATGCATGGACTCCCTCCTTTCTGACCAACAGATGTATCATCAAATAAGGTTGCAGGTAAGTTCAGTGACACTTTAGCTTCTTGATCTTGTGCAATACATACATATACATATACATACATATATATATATATGTGTGTGTGTGTGTGTGTGCGCGCGCGCGCGCACACGCGTGTGTTTGTGTGTGTACGTACATATGTATACATATAAAAATTTATATACATACATATATATTCATATACATACATACATACATGGTTTATTATTGCCTAGTTTTCACGATTACTGTTTGTTGGGGTAATATAAATTTTTTAAAAGACAGACTGTAGAGACATAACAAAGCTACAAATTTACTGAGCTTGATTCATCCCTCGTCCTGTTGACACTGTTTGTTTTGTCTATACAGTCGATAGATGTAGATGCAAAGTGGCCTGCAGCTCCCTTTGCATCCCTGCTACGGCATCAATTGACCACTAGCTCTGAGGACAATATACTATACATTGTCATTGTCCTAAACCCTAGTGTCTCCAATGTTACACAAGTCAAATATTCATCCATTCTCCTTCAGGTAAAAGTGCGCCTGTGCTCGTTTATAACTTTCTTCAGTAAATGAGAAGGATCGGCAAATGAATACAGCTTCATTTTGACTATATGCTACCCATTTTAATGAGATAAATTTCTAACTAAATCATCTTCATATGTTCAGCCTGTGAATATTAACCTTGATGAGGAGACATTGTTGAAAATTGTTCCATTTTGGAGGAAGTCCCTCAGCCAGTCCACGCAGAGTAAACAATACTATTTTGATCATTTTGAGATTCATCCTATAAAGGTTTGGCATTATTCAGCTCTTGAAGTAGCTATGTGAAATGTCATTTTGTTCTTGTTTCCCCTCTTTTCTTCATCATTTGCTTGGAAACTGATTTGAGAATAAACCCACACTCTGAAGATCACTGCAAGCTTCCTTCCTGAAGAATCATACTCAAGTTACAGCTCAGCACAGGAAGCACTGAGGACTTTGCTACACAGTGTGATTAAGGTCTGCTTAAACTGATTTTTTTTTGTGTGTTGGCATACTTAAGGAAATTAATAATTTTATATTTAACAAAATTATGATAATAATCATTTTCTTTTCAGGTTCCTACTGTGAAAAATGTGGCGGTGGAGCTTAATGGGGTCTTGGTTACTCATGCTTTGGTAACGACTCGTGAGCTTCTCATAAAATGTGCACAACACTACTCATGGTAATTTCCCAACGAATATTACTTTTTATTTCTTGGCATTTATACTTTACTCATTGTAGAATGTTTTAGGTATGCCATGCGGGCCATCTATATTGCAAAGGGAAGCCCACTGCTTCCACCAAGTTTTACATCAGTATTTGACGACCTAGCATCGTCATCCCTGGATGTCTTTTTTGATCCTTCTAATAGCTTGCTTAATATCCGTGGTCTCACTTTGGGTAAGATATCATGCTTTGTACATTGGTGGTAAAGTTTTATCTAGTACTTCCAATTTTAATTTGTTAATGCTAGCACATCAGGACATTCCCTTCATTATTTTTTTTTCCTTAAAATACAATTTGAGACCATGTAATTTGGCATGCCCTTATTTGAAGTAAATACTCGTTTTTCTTTAGCTTATGATTGAATGTTCAATTTCACTTCTGTTTCCTGGGTCAACTAACATATCAGAACACCGTCATGATTGCATATAGAACTAACTCATAAGTGAATGCTTACTTGGGCATTTATTGACCATGTTTACGGTAGATTCTTATTTCGTATTCAGTCCCCAATTTGTATCATTATGTACCTCTGTGGTTGTTGTGTGCATGCCTGCACTAACTCCTAAGTGAATGCGTACATGTTTTTATTTTTTATGCTCCCCAGAAAGGAAGGGTGTTGTTAATTGTTCGCTTGCCTTATCAGCCAATATTTATGTTTTATGCTTAATGCTTTGTTGGCTAATTGGCTGACTTCATGAGTACAGGAACATTTAAGCTCATGAGTAAATATATGAAGGGCAAAGGTTACTCAGGGACAACAAGATACTTTGGTGATCTTGGGAAAACAGTAAGTATAAACGTATTGTCATATTAGTTATCCTATTAATTTTTGTAACCCATACTGCCGCAATTTACAACTTGGTTGTGGTTTGCAGTTTAAAACTGCAGGGTCAAATGTACTTTTTACTGCAGTTACTGAAATATCAGATTCAGTGCTCAAGGGAGCAGAAAGCAGTGGGTTTAATGGAATGGTACGAGTGATTATCACAATGCTTTTCTGCTTCAGCCAGCATTTTATATACTTACTTCTTTATGAGTGATTATCAGTTTATCACGTAATGTTAGCTTTAAATTAACCTTTTGCATTTATTAGGTGACTGGGTTTCACCAAGGGATATTAAAGTTAGCACTGGAACCTTCATTACTTGGTACGGCATTTATGGAAGGGGGCCCTGATAGGAAAATTGATCTTGACAGAAGTCCTGGAGTTGATGTGGTAAGACTATCGCCTATTGCAGTCTTGTAAAAGTTGGAACTTCAAAGATTTGATTATAGTGCTTCAGTTTCTGTTCCCCCCCAAGAACATTCTATAAATATTGAAAGACGAATTTTTACTTTTGAGACTGCAGTTACATGTATTAGTTCTATTAACATTGTCGAATTAATGTTATCACTTGGTTCATGGAAAAGACTACACAAATGATTCTCTTTTGCAGCTCATAAGTTCACGCGGTTGATAATTTATAAATTGTTTTCCTGATTCGAGTACAAGCAGAACTAATGGTGCCTCCCTATAGGTTACCTTAACTTTGATGTCTCATGAAGTTGTTACCTTGCAGCTATACATTGAAGGTTATCTTCAAGCTATGTTGGATGCAACATATAAGCAAGAATATCTTAGAGTTAAAGTAACCGACAACGAGGTAATTTCCATCCTCAGCCCTGATTTTTTATGGGGGAGGAAAAACATAATATGTTTCCTTCTACGTAATCATGGCAGGTTATTCTAAAGAATCTACCTCCCAGTAGCTCCCTTATAAATGAGATAATGGACCGAGTTCGAGATTTTCTTGTTAGCAAGGCACTTTTGAAGGGTGATTCTTCTACCCTTAGTCGCCCCCTGCGCCATCTTCGAGGAGAAAACGTAAGTCGAATGTTCTTCCCTAAGTTAGCCATTCTCGTTTTCTGCACCTTCTTGATTTGAGAGGTGAGATGATGAGATATTTTTATGAAAGAATTGGGTTAAATAGGCTCTATTCTATAGGCTCTATTCTATAGGCTTTTGTTTTGTAGACTCCTTTAATTTTTGGGTTAAATATGGGTATATTTACTAAATGAGTTTATGTTACGAGTACTCTTAAAGTAATAGTGGTAAAATTGCATAGTTTGTCATTTACCCATTTTTTATTCATGTAGGAATGGAAAATTGGACCAACGATTGTAACTTTGTTCGAGCATCTCTTTGTGAGCTTCACGATCCGCATGCTGAGGAAACAAACTGGTAATGTCATGGCCAAGGTAAAACCAGAAAGATTGGTTGGCGACTCTAAAGACGAGAGGAACATTTTCTGGAGATGGGGGGTTGGGAAGTTTGTCATGTCAGCCATGTTAGCTTATGTAGATGGTCGCTTGTGCCGAAACATACCGCATCCGGTTGCGAGGAGGATAGTGAGTGGCTTCCTGTTGAGTTTTCTTGACAAACCGGACGGTGATCGGTGAGTTGAGTCAGGTAGAAAACTGTAAATTTTGTATAGTTTTGCATGATCGTGATATTCTTTGTGAGTAAATGTCCCTCAGTGTTGATGTCATGTCTATGTACTCAGATTTGAACCCTAGTTGGCAGATCAAACTAATTTCAAACCCCTAATATGAACTCTTAACCCGAGTCGAGTACGAAGAGAGAGGATGCACATTGCACAGCCCCTCTTTGATTTTGCCATTAGAACCCCTGTGGCTTTGCTGGTTGGCGGGGGAGACGCGAGGATCAGTCCATGCCTAACTTCCTATTTCAGCGGGCTCTATGCTTTAAACCCGGCTGAAGGTGGGATAGGAATCACACACGCCCCTAACCCGGCCAACATAGTTAGTATTTTGGCTGTTGGGAGGCAGTGGAAGACTGGAAGGCTTTGCTTGTGATGGCAACAGGCTTTGTGCTTCGCTGGGGTTTACGCTTGTTTAGCTATTATAGCTTTGAATACAACAAACTTGAATAGAACCCACATAAAAAGTTCCGACTTACCAGTGCCATAATTTTTATTTTTATTTGTTTTGGTTAGAAGGAGGCTCTTTATCCTCCGTGCATTAGTCGCGCTTATCATGTATAAAAATGCACGATTATCATATATAAAAAAAAAGAAGGTTGAGTGATTATAACTTGCGGGTAGCCGGATTCTTTAAATGAGCAGAAAAATAGATTAAAATTCAACTATATTTTTGGGAGGTTTGATCTGTACACTTAGACCAAACGACAAATTAAAAGAAAAGCTTGATCATAAATTATATGCGGAATTGACCTCGGGGTAAGTATGCCGACATTGGATAGACTAGTTCCTTTTGGAAAAAGTTTTGCCATCTACGTACCAGACTAAAGAGTGGGTGATATCTGGGAATGAATGAAGTAAACAAGTAGTAACCAATTGAGAGTTTGTTTCCAAAACAACTAATCGGAAGTCACTCTCCCAACCAATCTTAAGACCATGTAACACCCCACAACTCAACCATGACCACACTACATAAAGATTAACTCCAAACTCCATCAATCACTTTTCCTCGTGATTCCTAAAAATACTAGTAGCCGTAGCATGCCCGTTACTATGCATCGAGCCATCAATATTAATCTTAACAAACCCTAGAGGTGAAGACTCTCAGACAATGCTGACAACAACACCACACTAAACATGCCTTGTATCTCAATACCGAATCCATGCGTGAACTTGTTCATGCAGTTATACGTACCTTTTGTGTCATTGATCAAGCCAAGACATGAGATTAATATTTACATCTAAATGTGCCTCTTCCATTTTTATAATCCATGACCTTAGACCATCAACGTCAATAAAATCGTAAAGAATAATTTTAGTTCACTTTTTTTATTGAAAAATTATTTTTGTAATAGGACCTATATTTTGTATGTAAATAAACTAGGCCTTTTTTTAATTAATATAGTTTCAATTTAACTATTCTCTTTCAAACTTCTTCTATAAAACCCTTAATTAGTATTTCTTTTTAATTAGACAGGGAATAATGGTGGTTTCTTTCTTCTCCTCTCAGTTTAAGAGCATCAGATCTCTCTATCTCCTCCTCCATTTCGAATAATAACAATTGATGGCGAGAAGATTCATTGTCCTAGACCCGATTCGAGCAATTATCGACGACAAGAAACGAGTAGTTATTGGAGACGACAATATTCTCGGGGAAGGCGGCAAAGCTTCTCCGAGTATCTTTTAAATTCGAAAAATGACACACAGTTCATCATTCCGCACCTCATTATCAAAAGAATTTCACTAAAATCAATTTATAGTATTTTACATTACAAATGATTAACTTTACTATATTATTATTTTTTATAACAAAATTTAAATAAAAAAACGACAATATTTTCTAGGATTATTATTGGAAAATCCTTATTTGAATACAAACAAAGCTTTACAATTTCAAACTATTAATTTTACCGTGGTTTTTTTATCTATAACAAAATTTAGTTACATAAATATGACAATATTAGGTATAACGTTTATAAATCAAAAATTTTTCTTTATAAAGATAGGATTTTACAAATATAAATTAATAAATTTATGATATTTTATTTATTTTTTATAACAAAACTTAAATAATTTTTTCAACGATATTTTACTGAATATTTATAAAGCAAATCCTTGTTTAAGACATGAAAAAAGATTTACATTTCAAATTAGATTATTATACTTTTGTGTATCATAAAATTTAATTAGATAAAGATGATAATGGTGTCAAATTCTTATTTATTAGATAAAGATGACTGTGATTATGAGTTTATGATTTGTGCTCACAAATTGATGATTTTGACAACAACCTATTTACATTAAAAAAAAAAGTTGAATTTGTAATGTAATCTAAAACCATAATAGTTAGTAGTTTCCTAATAATATATAACTATATAATATCTTTATCGATGATGTGATTAATTTGTCTTTATTTAATATATTAATTTCTTTATGTTCAATATTTTTTATTTAATTTTTTGTTTATAAGTTTCAGGTACAAGAAATAGTCAAATCATTTGTGTACAGGAAAAATAATGTAATGATATTTTTGATTTACTTATATACAACAGAATAGTTATATATAAGAAAATTAGTTACAATAATACTTATATAAGAATATTGGTTACACTAATTCTTGTAAAAAAAATATTATGCAAGAGAAAATTTAAGTATCATAATTAACATATATTTAGTTTTTAAAAAGAAAAATAAATCGTGAGATCAAATTTTTTGGTTAATATTAGTTTGAGTTATTACCAATCAGAGGTGAATTCTCCTTCTTAATTTAGATTTTTATATTATAATTTTTTTTGTAAAATTTATTCTTGTGATCGAATAAAATAAATTGAGATATTATTATAAGGACAATTATTACTTTTTTTTTTGGTAAGAAGTTCAATTATTACTTATTTAATCATATTATTTATCTAATAACTTATAAATCTAGCGTATTTACTAAATAGAATTATTTAGGTCATTTCGTCCAATTCTCTAAACGAAAATTCAGTGTAAACAGAATTGAGTTTCAAATACGTTTGACTATGACCATATTGTCATGTACCTCGCAATCTCACACAACCTAAATCCTCTGTTTGTGGCTCAGAATTCATCCGAAGATTCGCGGGTGTTTGGTGCTGCCTGCTGTGTGCTGTGTGCTGCGTGCTGTGTGTTGTATGGGAGTGTTCCTCTTAATTCTCTGTCAATTCCCTAATTCTCAACAATTCTCTTACCTACTTCTTCATCCGATTAACAAAACTGGGAACTTGTCTACTTCCTACCCAAATTCATCACCATTTGACACTATTGAAGAGCCATGCCTCCCAATTCCTCAACTCTTTCTCCCGACTCCACCGCACTTCTGTTTGACAACAGTATCACCACCAAAATTTGTAGTTTCGTCTTGAAATCTAATGGCTGGTCACCCTCTCCCTGTACTTCTTTGCATTATGACAGCTTTCCCGGATTGGACAGTCCGCATAAAGGTTTTAAATTTGTCAATTCGCTGAAATTTAGGGGAGGGGATACTCGCATTACTAGAGCTTTCACTGAATTCAATAGGTTTATTAGGCTTTACTGTGATAGAATTCCGATTGGATTTGCTTCTATTGGGTCTAAGTCTGACGAGAACAATGGAGCTATAGGTAATAGCGGGAATGGGGTATTCAAGGATGTTGCGTTGCCCACAAATAGTCTTGAAGCTGAAACGCAGAAAAGGGTTTTAATTTTGATGAGTGATACCGGTGGTGGTCACAGGGCTTCTGCTGAAGCCATTAAAGCTACTTTTCACGAGGAGTTTGGGGATGAGTACCAGGTATAATTCTGTTTTAGTTTAAAGTTTGTGGGTGTTTTGAGAATGTGATCAATGTAGAGGGCTTATGGATTCTGATAACATATTGGATGGTCTGCACTGAATTTTTTACTTATAAAAGAAATAGTTTTTCATGTCTAAAGCTTTGTCTCTCGTAGCCTAGTTTTTTTTATCCTGTTACCTATTACTCTTTGCTGGCGGGTAGGATTTTTCAAGCTTGCTTGTCTTGTAGACCTGTTGCGGAAGATTGATGGCTATTGGATCATTCTAAGTTGTTGATTTGTGCACCTGTTACATGCTCTGATCATTTGGTTATTTAATTGAAGACCTGATGTGGAAGATTGGTTGATTAATGGATCATTCCAGTTTGTTGATTTTGTAGACCTGGTATTTATCGACCACCAAGTTATCTAATGAAATTGTGTGTTAATGGAGACCTTATTTATATTTACCCCTGTTACATCCTCAGATCATATGAGTATTAATTGTAGACCTGTTGTGGTTATTGGATCACTCCAGCTTGTTGATTTTGTAGACCTGGTATATATCGACCACCAAGTTATCTAATGAAATTGTGTGTTAATGGTGACCTTATTCATATTTACCCCTCTTCCCTTTTCCTTACTATACTACTAGGGCACTAGGGCATTAATCTTTCAGGCAGGTGGGTAATGTTTGAATGTGTCTATTTGCTTATTGATATTATTCGTCCTTTAAACAGTAAGAATTGCAGGTCTTTGTTGTTGATTTATGGTCGGAGCACACCCCTTGGCCCTTTAATCAATTGCCAAGGAGCTATAACTTCCTGGTGAAACATGGGTCACTTTGGAAAATGACATATTATGCTTCATCTCCTCGTGTGGTGCATCAGTCCAATTTTGCTGCGACATCAGCATTCATAGCACGGTGAGTGTATGTTCCATGTATAGAAGTGAAACCTCCCATGGTTCAAATGAGTTTTTAGTTACCATGGTTGATGGTTATACCAGGACTCCAGGAGATTAAAATTATTTCAATTATGTGCAGCAGTTCCAGTTGCATGATTGATTTAAGTGTATTGCTTTAAAAAAAAAATTTTGAGAGAGAAGATAATGGGAGAAGCAAGGTCTATCTCTCTAGTGCAAGTCCCAAGTTACAATTTTTTTGATTTGATTTTGGATTTAGTTTTCTTTCTATATCTGCTGTTTACTCCAGTAGTTGGGAGTGTGTGGGTTTCAACATTGCATGAATAAGTTATACAAGTGGTTGGCCACATCATCTAGAATCATACATCATAGGCATATTTTCAAGAAACTTTTGTTTACAACATCGGAAATACAATATCCTGTCCATATTTACATTTTGCTTGCTCTCCTTTCTTGACATTAACATTTGGAATGAGTTTATGTGTCTGATCTTGGTTATCACATGGTTTTCTGTTACCAACTCCACCAGAGAAGTTGCTAAAGGGTTGCTGAAGTACCAGCCAGATATTATAGTAAGTGTGCATCCTCTGATGCAGCATGTCCCCCTTCGTATATTGCGGGCAAAAGGCCTTCTGCAGAAAATTGCTTTTACTACTGTGGTGACGGATTTAAGCACCTGCCATCCTACATGGTAGATATAATAATAATATTTCTATTTTCCAACTTGTCAGTTCCTGCTTGTGCTAACTTCCACCACTTGGTTTTTTCTTATTAGGTTCCATAAGCTAGTAACAAGATGCTATTGCCCATCAAATGAAGTAGCGAAAAGGGCCACGAGGGCCGGACTGCAACCTTCTCAAATCAAGGTTTATGGCCTACCTGTTCGACCTTCCTTTGTTAAATCTGTTCGCCCGAAGGTTGGCTCTTTGCTTCATTTATCCCATTCCATGCACTATTATTTTTTTTCATTGTGTTGCGGTACTGCACAAAATATGTATTACATGCTATAATGCAGCCTTATGTAGCATATATCATTCATTTCCTTGTAGAATTGCATGTATGAAGAGTTTTAATGCGGGTTAATGGCAAGTGTCTTCTTTACAGAAAACCTCTTCTGAAAAATAGTATCTATATAATATTTTAATTCTTTCCACAGGATCAGTTGAGGAAGGACCTGGGAATGGATGAACATTTACCAGCAGTTTTGTTGATGGGAGGAGGAGAAGGTATGGGCCCTATACAGGCAACTGCTCTAGCACTTGATAATGCACTGTATGATGCGAACCTAGGCGTGCCAATTGGTCAGGTTCTAATAATATGTGGCCGAAATAAGAAACTTGCTGAAAAGTTGCAGTCTCTTGATTGGAAGGTCCCTGTCCAGGTATGTTTATTTCAATTCTGATAGAAAAGTTCAAAACATGTATTTCCAGGTGACCTAGGCTCTCTTGATCTCGCATGAAAAAATGTGGATCAGTATTCCAAACTTCCACCTGTTCAACAAAGATGACCCAGCACTAGCACTATTAATTCTGCCAGACCTTGCTGCTGTGGCAGTACAAATTTTTTTGTAAAAATCAAAAGAAATACAATAATAAAAATGGAAATAAATCCACACTATTCTTCCCCTTCTTTCTTCTCCCTACCTTAACTCTATGCCACTGCAATTTCAGGCTCCTTTTCAGCCATCACCGTGACTTCTGCAGCTGGATTATCAATCTTTACGATCTCCACATGAACCTTTTTTTCCACTCCTTTTACTTGGGTCCTCATTCCCTTGATTGCCTCTATTTAAAGTCATTCTCCAAATATCGATCCCTAAGCTCTAACTTAGCCGTCACATATTAATGTTTGTTTTGCAAATGTTTGGGTCATTTTGGTGGTGCTGTGTTTTGGTATGGACCGTATGGTTGGTGTCGGCCAAGAGAGGGATTGATGATCACGTGTGGAGGATAAGTGTCCTGTTCAGGATCTTAGTGGCATGAAGGTGCTGGTATTTGGTCTTTTGTGGTGTTATTGGTTGGGAATTCGACCAATTGTGTTGGTTTGGAGTCAGGTTTGCCTATTTGGTGGCAAGGACATATGTGTTGTTCAAGCTCTTGGGGAAAGAAAGAAGGAGAGGGGGTTTATATTTTGAAAAAAAGTTACAAATGTTAAAATATTTCTTTATGCTGGCTGACATGACACAATAATTAAGGTTGTAACATTGCTCAATTTTGGTTGAAAGCGTGTGAAGTGTATCATTTATGTGTTTTTTTTACAGGTATGAGTGTAATGGAATGGCATAATTGGGATATTTGTATTAAATGTTTCCATCATTCAGTGTTTTCTTTTGCTGTAATGATTGCAACTTATGCAGATGGCTGATGAAAAATTTCAGGTAAAAGGTTTTATCACCAAGATGGAAGAGTGTATGGGTGCTTGTGATTGCATAATAACAAAGGTGTACTATTGTTATTTTTCTAAAAATATTATTGGGTTGACTAGCTCAGCATGCTATTGCATGTACTAATAGTGTTCCTTTTCAGGCGGGTCCGGGAACAATTGCAGAAGCCATGATCAGAGGGCTCCCTATAATTCTCAACGATTATATCGCTGGTCAGGTAGGAATTAAATGTTTCTGAATCCACCTTTCTGGACTTATCAATCTTGCTTATTATGACTGGTGATTCTTTTCTGACTGGCCCGGGTTTTGGAGCCGTCTCCTCGTCCTGTAAATTGAAGTCAGAGTATGTTTTTAAGAGCAGGGAAATTGAAAGTTTGAAATGAGGCCAAAGATAACAGCTATAGAAGTTGTCTAAATAACTGCTAAACCGGTGTCCCTGTTACGGAAAACAAATAGAATGAAAGAGGAAAAATCCAGTTCAGTTACTTCATTCAGTAAATTTTATTATAGAATGAGGCAAAACTTGTCAGTGCAGTTCATACATTGCATGAGACATGAATGCTGCTAGTTGAGAAATAATTTATAATTCGACTCTTTTTATATGGGTAGGAAGCTGGAAATGTCCCCTATGTTGTTGAAAATGGATTCGGAAAGTACTCAAAGTCACCGAAGGAGATAGCAAACATAGTATACCAGTGGTTTGGTCCAAAGGCGGATGAGCTAAAGATGATGTCACAGAATGCATTGAGATTTGCTAGGCCTGATGCTGTGTTCAAGATTGTTCACGATCTTCATCAACTGGTTAAAGAAAGAAGCAGCCTTCCTCAGTATTCATGTGCCACTTGACTGCAGGTCTTTTCTCCACCTGGTGTTTAAGGAGTTGTGTTTGTGTAGAGTAGTTGAAAACTGACTCATTTGAGCTCCAAATTGTGTACTTACTAATTATTGGATCTGAGGAGAATGTGTGTAGACTTAGGATTTTATCTTGCATGAGGAATGAATAACATACACTAGCGAGTAACTCGTTCTTGTTTGGCTTGTGTGGAGCAGAAGCCGAGGTGATCATCTTGCAGTGTATGACACCAAGAGTTGTACGTGCACATTTTGTACGTTTCAATTAAAAATTGCATAAGATATGTCAATTTATCTTTTATATCCGACGAGTCTAATATTGTTGATGTGAGACATTCCACACATAACACTCCCTCTCAAGTGCAATTATACTGGACTAGTTTACAGCTGATACAAAGCCTTATTCTAAAACCAATCGACCAATCGACAATAGGAGGAATAGCCCTAAGACTTTAAGCTGATACAAAGCCTTATTCTAAAACCAATCGACCAATCGACAATAGGAGGAATAGCCCTAAGACTTTAGGTTAGATTCACACAGTATTATAGTGTATTCCACTGGTCCTCAGCTTCAGAAGTATCAGTTCAGACATAACTTAGAGCACACATAGCAAGGAGGCCGTATAAGAAATCAAAATACAGTTTGATTGAGTTTATACCCTTAATTTCAACATTATAATTAATATATGCAAATGAATACAATAATTGCTTTCTAATCCAAAATCAAAATCTTGAAGCTCTAAAATCTTCACATGGATTCTGTCAGCTCCATTGCATTCAATAAGCTGAGCACTGAAAAACAACCCCTAATCCATACATCCAGGGAAGGAAGACTAGAGAATCCGCCGCCCTTGAAGCCCACGTGTGAACATCACTAGGATCTTCTCGAAGGAACAAAATTCATTGCACAGCACATTACACAATACTGTGTTTCCTAAACAGCACAAAAGTTGCAGCAACTTAAAGGCATACAACTATCATACATGAAAAAATCTATTTGCAGAAGATCATGATTCATGAACGCAATTTATTCAAACCTGTAAAGGGGTTTGAATTCATCATTTCAAAGATCTTGAAAAATTAGGGTAAATTTTGAGAATTAGCTCACCAGCTCCACGAACGGCAAACCCAATTTTGCTGCCTGCAAGTCTGCAGAGCAAACGAGATCAAATTACAAATTGTAAGAGTTGCATCATGAACAAAGGGCTCTCTCTTCTTATAGAGCAAGAAAGTTGCTTTATCTGCAAAATGGCAATAAAATATTGTGCAGGTTAACAGAGAAAGAAGACGGATATAACAAACCTGTAACTTCATTTCCAGCAACAAGAATACTTTCATTCTCCCTGTCGTTAGTTATATGATAAGCTAACAGCATTTGAGAAGTTCTGTATAAGAAAGCTCTTTGTAGCTAGGAAAACCGAAGGATGACTGGAAAAGCAATATTTTTGTTTTATCATCGTACTAGTTCAATATTTGACAGTGATGAAAGATAGACATGCAAGAAATTCAAAAGACAACAAGGAATAGGGATGAGTGTGAAAAAGTCAAAGTGTGTGAATGAATGAGTGGCCACAAATGGTGCAACAACACCCCAAGCAAGCAGCAACAGTGCCTTGTCCTCTCCGTTTTCCTCTTCTCTTCTTCTACTATATCAAAATTATCAACAGTTTTAGTCTTCTTTGCAAAAGAAAATGGCAGCTCTAAATCCAATCCCCCAAATCCTGCTATTCTCTCCACCGAAAAGCAGAGGGTTACCCCGCCAACAAGGGATCCGATGCCCAAAAATAGCAACCGAAGAGAAATCCCGAGTAGTTCTTCGCCGCCGGTGCTCGTCCTCGGTGGCGGTGGACAGTGCCGGAGTGCTGGTGGAGCCGGCGAGTGGGGAGTTTGAGCACGAGGAGTACGAGTGGACCACTGAATGGTACCCACTGTACCTTACCAAGAATGTCCCCGAAGACGCTCCTTTAGGGCTCACTGTCTTCGATAAGCAGCTTGTTCTCTACCGCGACGCCGCCAATGACCTCCGCTGCTACGAGGATCGCTGTCCCCACCGGTCAGTCTACTCTCTAATCACCCTTTACCTGCAGCACTCTACCCTGATTTCGCATTTATTAGCTGAACTCACTGCTTTCAACTTTGATGCAAATTTGGTCGAATTTGATATAATTTAGGTTAGCCAAACTCTCAGAAGGACAGCTGGTAGATGGAAGACTCGAGTGCCTTTACCATGGTTGGCAATTTGAAGGAGAAGGCAAGTGCGTCAAAATCCCTCAGGTTCGAAATTTTATTCAGTCAGCTGGAATTCAAGTAGAGTTACAGGTACTGATCCATGTTGATTCCAATGGCAGCTGCCAGATGGAGCGAAAATCCCCCAACAAGCTTGCGTGAGGACATACCATGTTAAAGAATCTCAGGGAGTAGTATGGGTTTGGATGTCTCGTAGTGTTGCCCCCAACCTGAGCAAACTGCCCTGGTTTGACAACTTTGCTAGACCGGAGTTCCGCGATATCTCCACCACCCACGAGCTTCCATATGATCACTCTATCCTCCTGGAGAACCTAATGGACCCAGCTCACATCCCCATCTCGCACGACAGGACCGATTGGACTGCGAAGCGAGAGGATGCCCAGCCTCTCCTATTTGATGTCACTGAGAGAACTCCCCGCGGCTTTGCCGGTTGGTGGGGAAAACATAAGGATCAATCCATGCCTAACTTCCTAAGGTTTGATGCTCCCTGTGTTCTGCAGAACAACCGCGAATTGGTTGATAAGAAAGGGGTGAAACACTATTTCAGTGGCCTCTTCCTCTGCAGGCCATCTGGCCAGGGTAAGTCCATGTTGATAGTGAGATTCGGGAGCACGATGAGATCCCCCTTGGCGAAACTCTTTCCTGAGTGGTACTTCCATCAGAATGCTAGCAAGGTTTTCGAGCAGGATATGGGGTTCTTGTCTTCCCAGAATGAGGTTTTGATGAAAGAAAAGGTGCCTACAAAGGAATTGTATCTTAACTTGAAGTCGTCGGACACATGGGTGGCGGAATACAGGAAATGGATGGACAAGGTTGGGCATGGGATGCCTTACCATTTCGGGCACAACACTATTAAACTACCCGAGGTGCCTGCTGTGGTGGAACAGTCCCCAGCAGGCCTTCTGGCTGGGATTTCCGCTTCTTACCCGGCCAAAGGTGGGATGGGAACCATGCATGCCCCTAACCCGGCCAACAGGTACTTCAGGCATGTGATTCATTGCAAGGATTGTAGAACCGTCGTCAAGGCCTTTCAAGCATGGAAAAATGCCCTTTCTGTTGCGGCTCTCATCTCAACAGGGTTAGCCATTTTGGTGGTTGGGAGGCAGTGGAAGGCTTTGCTTGTGGTTACAACAACTTTGTGCTTGGCTGGGGTGTATGCTTGTTCAGCTGCTATAGCTTTGAATACAACAAACTTCATCAGAACCCACAGAAGGTTGTGACAGAGTTAGCCATTTTGGTGGTTGGGAAGTTGGGAAGCAGTGGAAGCCTTTGCTTGCGATGACAACAGCTTTGTGTTTGGCTCGGGTGTCCGCTTGTTCAGCTGCTGTAGCTTTATATACAACAAACTTTCATCAGAACCCACAGAAGGTTGTGACAGTTAGAATTTTTTTTGTTTTGTATGTGAGCATGTCAATACGTCATCTCTATGTATCTGTAGTTACTCACAAGATCAGGAGTAGTAATATTTAAGCTCTGAGCAAGCCTGCATTATTGGTGGGGAAAAAATGTCTGAATTGGTAGTATATACTATATAGCATGTCTGTCTATGGTCTACCCATAGTACTGAGATTGTTCAAATGATGGCATGTTTACTGTGTGAAACTTACTTTGTATCAATGAAGTATCTATAGGTTGTTTTATCAGTTATGGTCTCTCCTCTATTATAACTGCATACCCAGACTAAGCTCACCTTGGAGCTCTCTTTTGAACGACCTGAACAAGGCGAACCGGATCTGCGTCTCTTTCTTAATAGTGGAGATATCATTGATGACTGCATAGCAGCGCTTGAAGCAGTTAGATTGTCTGGTGGAGCAAATAAGGCATTGGTGTCTCTTGTTACTGTTGGTGAGCTGTAGTTCTTACTGTAATGGATATTTACTTTGGTATTTTCACAATTTCACCAACTGAAGGCTGCTTTCCTTGTAAATGCATCATGGTTGTATGAGATTTTCATTTCTTGTGATCTGTAGTGAACATCATTTCGAAAACTCATGTGTGAACATCATTTCGATCTTCTCAAAGGAACAAAATTCATTACACAGCACATTTACACAATACTGTGTATCCTAACAGCAAACAAGTATCAGAAAAGGCATACAACTATCATACAGGGAAAAATGTATTTTGCAGCACTTTATGAAAAATAAATATTTTCAAGATGTTCAGTTCTACTCATCCAGTCCATAATTCTCTCCAAAGTAAGTGTCGACCAGCCCGTTAGCCATGATTCTTAGTTCATCGTTTTCATGGAACTGGAACCTCTCCATGGCTTCTATGCCGTCTTCCTTCTCCACCAGCTTCGGACCCTGACCGTTCGGCATTCCCCTTAAAGTCTACAAAGGCGTTTGGATTCAGCATTTTAAAGATATAATGATTCACACGCATGCTATTGACAATATGCTGAAAGAGTTAAAGGTAAATTTTGAGAAATTAGCTCACCAGCTCTACAAACTGCAAGCCCAATTTTGCAGCCTCCAAATCAGCAGAGCGAACAAGATCAATATAGCTGGGAAGGCATCCTCTTCCAACTAATGAAACCAAGTGGTCTACAATGAGGATTGGTCTTCCAGATCCTTCCGAGGGGGCAACACAAAGATTACCTAGCACATAGGCGGCTTCTTTCTTTATATCGAATGGCGCAGTTGAGAGAAGATGCAATAACAAGGGCACTGCTTTGCTTGAATATATCAACTTCTTGTGTTCTATTGAACCAGCAGCAATATTAGAAAGCACCCATGAAGCCTCCTGTAAAATTATCAATGGTAAAAGTTGCATCATAAACAAAGGTTCTCTTCTAATAGAACTTAAAATAGTTGCTTTATTTCTTGCTTAAATTATAGAAAACAACCCTTGAACAGGCAACTTTACAAAAAAAACCAATCATATGGCAGGTTTCTTTTTTCAAACAACCACTCTTTTTATGCTTGAAAATATAATTTTAAAAGGTTAGATTTATCACTTTATTTTTTTACTAATATGTTTAATGAATTATAAAAAATATAAGCATAAAATGATAATTGATCATTTACAAAAATTTCTTACAAGTAGAAAGAGTGGTGGGTGGGGGTAGAGAAAGGAATTGGCTATTTAAGGATGGTTCTGTTGAAAGAGGAAATTTCAGGTGTTCTTTATGAAAAGTGAAATTCTATAGTGGTTCCATGAAGACTGAAATTTTATGGTGATTTTGTAAAAGGTAAAATGTTATAGGTGTCTGTTAAAAGGGAAATTTTATGGTGTTTTTATTTTTTTTGTATTTTACCCTTATTTATTTTTCCAAATCAGGCAGTGTTATCTAAAATTCACTGTAAATTGCAATAAAGCAGCAAAAAGAGAGAAGACATCGCTTTTACAAATATAATCCATTTTAAGGACATACCTTTTTAAGGACACGATGCTCAGCTTTCAAACACTTGACAAGGGCTGCTATTGCCGTATCTGCAAATGGAAATAACAAACTTACTTTTATTGAACATATATGACATTGTGCAGATTAACCAAATAACTGAGCAAATTAGACAGAAATAACATACCTGTAACTTCATTTCCAGCAACAAGAATAACTGATATTGTGTGGGAATCACCAGCCACAAGATTACCCAAACTCCTTAAGACCTAATCCATAATTTCCAGAGATGAAAAGATCAGTATTTGGTGCTTTCCAAATTGTAAACAGAATTTAAGAAGTAACATGTAAATATTTTCAATTCTGATACTCTAGCTTTTGGTACATGGGAACAATCATAATCAATATGCATGTTACTTCTTTGTTCTCCGTGCCGTTATTTATATGATAAGCGAAGAGCATTTGAGAAGTTCAGTATACGAAAACCCTTTGTAGCTAGAAAAACCGAAGGATGACAGGTAAAACAATACAAAGACCGTAATGGACAACAGAAGCATATACACAAATTTCTAGGCATGCATTTATGTAAAGGAAAGAAACAGTAATACAGAAGATTTATAGAAGACAAAAGGGAGCAAGTCATAAACTACGCATTACCGGGATCAGTAGCTGCAAACTGTTTGATGTTGTCAGCCTTTCAACGAGAAGTTCCACGACATTATTTTTTACCATAATACTAGTTGCAATATTTGACAATGCTGAAAGATAGACAACCACCCACGCCACTTCAGTTGCCAATTCTTCATCGCTGAATTCGACCAGCAAAAAAGCAACGTAAAATTTTCCATTCTCATCATGAAAAGGTACATCATACAGCCATGAATTAGATAAGAATTAAAGCATTCCAAGAGGAAAGTAATATTCTGTATAAATTATTCCTTGGATACACTGCTAATTCTTCTACATAGCAAGTCTACTTAAGCAATTTATTAGATACCATCTAAGAGATCAGTCTGTGGTAAGTGCCAAATAAAACCTTTGTAAGGACATCATTTTTAAATAGGACATGCTGAGTTCGAACTGTTGACCTCCTGCTGCTTAGTTTGCAAAATATTTTTACCGCTAGTGAACCTCGTAAAAATAAAGTAGTACTGTACTTACGCTTTCTTCAAGTGCCTAATAATTGCACCAAGTACCCCATCGATTCTAATCAGTTCTGTTGCAGCTCTGGGATCTGGCCCCTGTAACAGAGCAAAAGTACTTAAACAATGAATTCCTATATTTTTCACAACAAAAACCGACAAAGACAAATACAATAATAAAAGTAATGAAACCAAATTACCTTGATAAGATTTGATAATGCCCAAGCAGCAGTTCTTACAGTTGAACCCTTGTCTGGAAGCATCATCCTGGCCAGAGGCAACAGGGCCCCCTGCAATAGCAAAACATTTCTCAACTCCTCATCTTCTCCAGCAACATTACCCAAAGCCCATGCACACTGCTCAGCTACAGGTCCTGAGCTCTGTTCTGCATGAAAAGAAAGGACACACAGGTTTGAATGGCCATCATTGCAAAGTCACACTCACAATCATCACCAGATAAACCACAACCAAACAAATAATGGCAGAAACTGCCCACGCTTTATGATGGTAATCAAAAATGAATACAGATTTAAAGCATACCTCCTAGATGTGCAATAAGCATTGGTAAGGCAGGCAGCAGAGATTTTGTTTCTTCTGGCTTTCCTGCAGCAATGTTCGTAAGACACCAAGCTGCCTCATGCAACTGTAAAACTGATATATGATCAGAACGTGTTCAAGAACGAACACTTATGAAGCGAACTTTGGTCAGCACGAATATGTTGGTTCAAACAAGAACAAATAAAAAGATTGACCAAATTGAATAGAGAATCCTAATAAAAGAGAGGAAAAAATAATGACCTGTTCATCAGGAGAACCAAAAGAGAGACATTGTACAAGGATCGGCATCACTCCAGCTTTAAGCGCAGCATCAACTGGGGGAAATTCAGATTTTGATAGTAAACGCCTTAACCCACGTAGGGCATTAACTCTTTTTTGCATTGCACCCTTCCCCCTATTTTGCATAGAAGATAGTGTATGTTAAAAATTTTGCTAGACAAAATGTAGAAACACATCTGAATGCATTAGGACCACAGAAAGCTAAACAATGCACCATCCAATTAAATTCTATGAGACTAGATCACAATGCACAGCATAAAAGAGTAATGAAAGCATAAAACAATCAGCATTCTCAGAACTAAAACAGATATGTGAAACCACAACCCTTAAATGAAGAGAAAATTTGTAAATCTTTGTATACAACCTACCATCAAGTTCACCTTGACATTATGCATGAGTTAAAGAAAACATTGTACATTTGTAAATTTACTCAAAATATACCTTAAAACATCTCCTAAAATTTTACAACTATGGCAAGCAAAAATTATGCAAAGCACAACCTTCATTTGAAATTAGTCAAACAGCTTAATTTTTCAAAAATGTTCTGAGAAATCCAGGACAGATCAAAGAAAGAGTTCAAAGGACCTTTCAGAAAAAACCCCAAGGGGATAGCCATGTTTCTCTGTAAGCCTAGATCAACTAGAGACAGGTAATAACATTATACCGAATAAAATCTCACTGTTTGACAGACATAATACAACAATCTAATGTCAATACATATCTTCAAGCATCAAAGTTTGACCTTAAATTTGCAAATGATCATCCATACAAGATTCCATAGAAATTGTAGGGTAAATAACATCTAAAGAGGTTCAATCAGTGATGAATAGAAGATGTGAATTCGACTCACTGATACACAACAGACATCTTCAATTCTTCAACAGCAGTAGAAGTCTGAGCATCCAAGACAGCTTGCTCTTCATCAAGTATCATATCACTATCAATCTCAATGTCATCATCACCACCACCGCTACTAATTCCTGCCCTGCAAAGGCGTTTCGTCCTCACAAGCGCCTCTCTTCGCTCTTTAGCAACTGAAACAGCTTGTTGCCGCCTTTTTTGTCCTGCCGCTTGGCCAACTAGTTCAATTTGATAAAATTAACTCTTCATTTTAAAAAAAATCAAAATCTTGCTATATGAAGGAGGGAGACTTAATTCATTTCAAAAGAGTGCTGCTAATATATTTTCTCAGCTGAAGCATGACGGAATTCAGACAGGGATACAATAAACAGCGAACATGAAAATAGATTCATATACAATTGATTGTGGATAACAAATAGTTGGAGTTGCGAGAACGAACCAGAAGCCTTGATGGGGTCTCGCTTGATAGAAACTAACGGATCTTCCTCCATTGAGACTGAAACTGAGATGTTGAGAGATTAGCATGATTCAGAATTGTGCAGAAGTAATGAAAACTATCATGCTCAACAGAATCAAAAGGCAACTCATCCACAATAATCATCCTAACAAGAGCCTTTCTAGTAGAAACTGCCACAAAGAAGGAACAAAAACAGTTTCAAGCAAATCATCCTCACAAGCAATAGATTTTTACTCAATCTCTAGCATCTTCTGTTTTTTTTTTATCTATATTTGCAGGAGGTTACTTTATCCACAAATGAGATTTTTTTTAAGTGTAGTTCCATTTTTAGATGCACAACTAAACATTGCAGAAAAATACTTGCACCTAGCATAATCTAAATCAGGGACTTTATTTATAATGAAACCCATCACGGAGAAGTTTTAGTTCTTTTTCGGGACTCATCACTACAAAAAGAAAGACAAGAAGGATGCCTTGGTGATTTCTTTGTATTTGGAGGAGTAAGGTGTACTTTCCACCTACTATTTTGGGTTTCATGAAACTGACACCTTGGTCATTTGACCATTGCATTTGTTCATAATCCTTAAAACTTGCTAGAAGCCCAAAAAACCTCCTCTAAGAATTGCATATAAGTTCATCAGATTTGCTTCTCTTTTTCCCCCAAAAGTATAATGATTCAATCGACAAATGATGAACTCAAATTTAGAGTAAGAGGAAATTTATATCAGATATATGTAAACATTGAAACGTACCAGTGATGGTTGTCGGAAGGAAGCACACGAGAGTACGAAGAACACACGTAAGCAAATTTACGGTCCGAGTCCTTTGAGAAGCAAAATGATTTGGAGATTGGTTTAAATTTTGAATGAGAAGTTGAGATTGAGAAATCGATATTGGTATATCATGAGCCGTGCTCCACCGCTTGCTTTCAAACTAGAGGACAGCCAAACCACATAGAGATCAGTATCTCATGAGTCATGCGACACTGCAATTTCAAATGAGCAATCGGAGAAACCTAACCTATGCCCAAACATTGATAAATATATCCTTTTCAAAATTTGTTTCACTTAACGAAGTGAAAGCAATCAGGGGAACAATCCGAACCCAACAATCAATAGCTATCAATCTTTCTGATGATACATAAACACAAATGAATTTACTAAGGGAAGCTAAAAGACGGATACTTGATGAATTTTCATACTTTACACACCTCTGTTTTTCATCTTCGTCCACCAGCAGCAGCAGCTAGGTCTGATGAGAAATTACAGGGGAAGGGAAAGAACCAAAGCTGAAGTATCGATGTCAAATTGGCAATTGATTTATCTTTTCTTTTTTGAGGGTTTCATTTTATACTAGGAGACCAGATGGATCTCAAGTAATCCGACCCGATTAGTACCGCCCGAACTACGATCCAATCAACTCAAAATTCAAAACATCGTACAACAAAATAATTTAAACATTTAAATTTTTTTAAGTCGGGTTATTTCGCACGAAGCCATGAACTACTATTGAATTTGTCTTTCTTTGCTAGGTTTCTTTGGTTTGTGGGTGTTGAAAGAGTACTACGTTGCACAAGTCGACGATTAATTTTTTTTTTTTTTACTCACAAGCCATGCTTTCCGATCTTAGTGATTTTTTCACTACTTGGTCGTTGGATAAATTCGTTGGGACAATATGGACGTGAAGATGAAAAACAAAAAAAACAAGTGCGATTTGTGCATTACATCATGCTGCCTATGTATCGGTAATTTATCAACACCGACCGAGTCCATACCCTAACTCTTTAGAGCTTTGTGAGAGAGAACGAAAAGAAAGAAAATTAGAGAAAAAGAAAAAAAAAAAAGAGAGAAAGCTTGTGTGTTTATGATGATGGTTGTTCTTCATCAAGAGAAGTTTACGATAAATCTTCCCCGGAAGTTTTGCTTATGTTACCGGGTTGTTTCATGCATACTCTTTACTTTCCTTCTTTTCATGTCTTTTCTTAGGTTTTGGTTCTATATAACTAATTATATGTTTCGTTCTTTTTAGTTGTTTGTAACCATTACTCGAGTATGTCTCAATGAGACTGTCGGCGGCAAAGTATGGTTAAAACTGAGTCAACAAATTTACTTATTTTCTTTTGGTAAGATCATATCACTCTAATATTGTTCTTCATTTTCTGAAACTTCTTCAAATAGAATTTCACATACCAAATTCTCCACATCTGATTATCATACAAATTTCTATATTGATTAGGACGTGTACACGTACCTCTCTTTCTTTATATTAGCTATATATATATATATTTTTTTTTTTTTTTTTTTTTTTTGAAATGGTAATTGTATTGAATGGAGAGTATGGAAATTTACAGACTCAGGGTGCGAAAGACAGAGAAAGGGGCCATAGTACATTCATCAAAACAACACAGACAGGGGACACATCTCAAACGAGATTTATACTGAGGATGCGGGCCATTTCCTGGGAGAGGAGAGAGCGGTTCTTCCAATTGAGGGAGTAGTGGATCTTGACAGACCTAATAATGGAATTTGCGCAAGCGATAGGGTGAGTAAAGGACTGATTGTAGACCATGGAGTTTCGCGCAGTCCAAATGTGGTAGACAAAGGCCACGATTGTAGAGATGCGAACGCAGTCCATCGGTTGGGGCTTGGACTTAGACCATGAGGTGAGCCAGTCCCAAAGATTATCGGCATAAGGGGCTGGAAGGGGAGTCCTTGTCCATCGAGAAATAATGTCAAGAACCGTCATCCCATACGAACAATTGTGCCAGAGATGGGAATCGTCTTCCGGAGCAAGATTACAGAGTTTACAGGTAGCGTCATTTGTCATATTCCAGGAGAGAATTTTTGAGAGAGTTGGGAGGCGGTTTAGGGCAGCCATCCAGGCAGTGAAGGAGTTTTTGGGTATGTTGGAAGAGAGCCAGATGGCTTTGAAAGGTTCCAAGGGATTGGTGAGGGAATCAGGCATGAAGATTTCATGGGCCTTTCTACTTGAGAAGGAGCCCCCATGGTCAATAAGAGCATCACCTCTCAAGTTACCAGCAGGGGAAGACAGAATCAAATCCCTAATCGCCAGGAGGGATTTCCAAAAGGCACTGTGATGGGTCTTCAGGGGGCAGTTCCAAATTGATTCATTACCCCGAAAGAGATGATGCTTGACCCACGAAGCCCAGACGTTTGTATTCCCCCGGTCAAGTTCAAGAATCAGCTTTGAGAAAGCAACTTTGTTCTTTGCAGCAATGTCGGGGAAATTGAGTCCACCGTTAGCAAGGGGGGTGCAAATTTTGGACCAGGCGACCAATGCTCGGTTGCTATTAACAGTGCCCGACCAGAAGTAGGATCTCAGGAGCTTAGTTATTGCGCTGATGATTTTAGAAGGAAGAACAAAAATTGAGTTCCAATACTGGCAGGCAGAAAATAGAATCGACTTGATAATCTGGGCTCTACCAGCGTAAGAGAGGCACTTCGCGCTCCACAAGTGAATACGCCTAGTGATTTTGTGAATCAATGGGAGGAAATCCGGAACCGAAAGTCTCTTACTTCCGATCGGAACGCCCAGATAGAGGAAGGGGAGGGAGCCGACATTCATACCCGTGATGGTAGAGGCGGCGTCAATCAAAGCTTGACTCATACCCCCAGCGAACAGGAGAGACTTCGCAGGGTTAATAATGAGACCAGAGAAGGAGCCGAACTCCACCAGCGTGTCGTAAAGAATCTGGATTGATCTGAGGTCGCCACGACACAGAAGAAGGAGATCATCCGCAAATGCAAGGTGTGTGATGCTAGGATTGGAGCATTTTGGATGAAAGTTAAAGTCTGGGGAAGAGGTACTCTCGCCAATCATCTGAGAAAGGAATTCAATTGCAATCACAAACAGTGGTGGGGAGAGGGGGCAACCCTGCCGCAAACCACGCCTGCCATTAAAATGCCCATCAAGTGTGCCATTGATGTTAATTGAATACGAAGCAGTTGAGATGCATTCTTTGACCAGAGTGATGAAATGGTTTGGGAATCCCATCAAATGGAGGCAATGCAGGATAAAGTCATGGTTCACAGTGTCGAAGGCTTTTGAAATGTCAACCTTCATTGCTACCCTAGGTGAAATGTGTTTCCTGCTGTACTTTCGAAGTAGCTCCTGGCAGAGTAAGACATTGTGCTTAATGGAACGTTTAGCAACAAAAGCACTTTGGCTATTACTAATAAGATTGGGGAGAGCTTCATTGAGTCTAGCTGCCAGAATCTTAGCAATGGTCTTGTAAATGACATTGCAGCACGCGATGGGCCTGAAGTCGGATGGGGCAGTTGGCCATTCATGCTTGGCAATTAAGGAGATAGAGGTATGATTTATTTGCTTCAGCATACGTCCATGTTGGAAGAAGTCCTGAATAGCGCTTGTAAAGTCTTTGCTGATAATGCTCCATGCTTCCTTGAAAAAACAGGCACTGTAACCATCAGGCCCCGGAGCCTTATTATTTCCAATGCTGAATAATGCCTTCTTAATCTCCTCCTGGGAGACCACCTTGTTGAGGGCGAATGTGTCATCAAGTGAGAGGGTCGGGAGGTTTACATTGGGGAAGCGAATAGGAGGGTTATAAAGCTGGGGATTAAGAGCCATATTGAAATGGGACACCAGCGTACTAGCAATGGTAGCAGGGTCATAGACCATGTTGCCCTCCTTAGTCTGGATTGCTTTGATTTGGTTTGCACATCTACGCGTTTTCACGCTTCTAAAGAAGAATGCAGAGCATTGGTCTCCTTTTGATATCCAGTTGGCCTTGGATAACTGAGCAAGATTAGATTTAAGCATGTCGTAGCTCCTTTTAAGGTCCAAGAGCCGGCACTGCTCTTCATCCTGTAGGAGGTTGTCCCTGGGGCTATTCTGCAACCTATTTTGAACATCATTAAGAGCGTTTTGGTGTCGAGCAATACTAGCATGTAAGTCTTCCAATTTTGCACTGGGGAATTTTTTTAGCAAAGGCTTGAGGTTTTTCAGTTTGCTGGCAAGTCTGAACATGTGATTCCCTTCGATCTCAGTATCCCAGGCAATCTTGACAGTGTCAAGGAAGGATTCATGCTTAGACCAGGAATTGTTGAATCTGAATGGCAATCTTCTTTTTGTTTCCAGGCTTTCAGTGTAAAGGAGAGCAGGGGAGTGGTCCGATATACCAGCATTGTCGAAATGAGCCATAGAGTTGATGAATTTGGTACTCCAGTTGCTATTAGAGATTATCCGGTCAAGTTTGCTCCAGATGCGACGCCCATTTTGTTTATTGTTCCATGTATATTTGCATCCGGAGAAGGGAAGATCCGATAGCCCGTTATGCTGGAAACAATCCTCAAGCTCACTGGAGGATTGAGAGAGTTGGTGCTGGCTATTTGAAAGCTTTTCATCAGGGGACAAGGTGACGTTGAAGTCACCAAGTAAGGCCCAGGGATGAGAATGGTTGAGCAGGCTAAGGGTGGAAATGGCATTCCACAGGCCCACACGCTCCTCATGTGCATTATGGGCATAGACAAACGAGACTTCAGCGAAGGTGGATTGATCAGGGTTAGGGAGCGGCTTGGAAACACAGCAGTGGATGATTTGGTCCGTAATCAGAGTGGTGGAAAGATTCAGTTTCATAGGATTCCACCAAATCCAAATGCGACAATTGTGCGCGTGCGAGGAATTGGAAATGTGGAGCCAAGAGGGGAATAGGCTGCTTGAGATTCTCTTCTCGTTATCAGGTCGGAGACGTGTCTCCAGAATAGCAAAGATGTCAAGGGAGTGCTTCTTAGCAAGGGAGCGGATGGCCATTTGTTTTGCGGGGTCATTTAGACCTCGAATATTCCAAGCACAAATTTTAACTATCATTGATCAGCTGTTGTTGGGCATATGATGACACTTGTCACCATAGAAGAAGATAGAGGGGGGAGGGGTTTGTTTGAGACAGGTAGTACGGGGAGGGAGGGTAGAATAGAAGGGGAGGGGTGGGAAGAGGAGATTGGGTCTTGCTTATGGTGGGTTTGAACAGGAGGAGGGGGAGGGAGGTCCTGCTCAAGGGGGGGTGGATTAATTGATGAGGAGGGAGAGGGTATATGGTCTAGTAGGGTAGTTGGGGAGCGTCTGGTAGTGGTAAGTAATGGATTCGTGCTCACTGGATTGGTGATCCTCTGGGAAGGGTCAGGGGTGGGAAGAATGGGGGCGTTATTTGGGTTTGGGTGGGGAGTGTATGCGTTTGAGTTGGTAGTGGGGATTGCTGGGAGGGGTTTCTCTATCAGTTGTTGCTTTGGAGTCTTGCAGCAGTGTCCAAAGATGTGGCAAGAGTCACATCGGGGTGGAAGCCATTCATAGGTGATTCTTTGAACAAAGGGGATACCTTCAGGGCTCAAGAGCGTAACCTCGCGAAGGAGAGGTCGAGCGGCGGAAATGTCCACAAGGATTCTGGCATATCCCATTCGGTTATGATTAGCTGAGCATACATCAGTGAGAATCGGAGTGCCCAAGGCCGATCCAATCTTGGCGAGCATTCTCGTGGACCAAAAGCGGTAATCCAGGTCATGGAGGGTAACCCAAGTCGGGACCGAGCTAAGGCAGGAGTAGTCGAGGGGAAGATCAACAGACCATCTCTTGAGAAGGACTGTGGTGGATCCGTTAGCCACCCAGGGACTGCCAAGTAAGATAGCATTGAGGTCATCTTCGCAGTGGAAGTGGAACACGAAGATACCCTTATCATTACGAATCAGCTTGGGGGGGGGGGTCACCGAGTTCCAGTTTTCGGTAATGAACTTGAGCATTCTTTGGTATGAAATCGGACTGCCAAGCGGAAACCCAACAAGGGAGAGCTTCCACTTGTTCATCGTGTCTTCAATATCTTCATTGGTAAACGAGATGATGCCAGAATCGAGCCCAGGAAAGTAGGGAAGAGGTATGTGTTGCCAGTTAATATTCCTTGAAACAATATCTTTGTATGATTCCGAGGGGTCGACGTGGGTAATATGCTCATTAATGCACGCGTGCAAAGAGGGGTTTGGAGGGGGATGTGAACAGGCAGGGGGAGAGGCGCATGTTTCTGCATGGGAATGTGGACAGGCAGGGGGAGATGGAGGGCCATCTTCAGGGTGCTCAGGCAAACAGTCGTCAGCTGAAGCGGTACTCGGGGGCACAGGAGGCGCCAGGGTGGCAGGGAGACTTCCATCGGTGGAGTGTGAAACTTCACCAGTAGGGTGGGGTGGATTCTTTTCCCCCAGAGCAGCGGCCGGAGGCCTTAGGGGTGGGAACATTTCTTCAGAGAGAACGGCATTTGGTAAGGTAAGCTTGGGATATAGTCGGTTGTTATTGGAGCGTATGAGCTCGTCAGGTAAAGGTTCTGGGGTTCTTTCGGGCGTGGGTAGAGACTGGGGGTGGGACTTGGACCTGGAGATTGGTGGGGTTTGGTAGTTTGAAGGTTTTGTGAGCTCGGAGAGCTTGATGTTAAGACGTCGAGATTTCTTAGTGCCGGCCATGGTGATAAATGGGTGTGGGAGGGGCGCGACCAGGGGGGCCGCGTGGGGTGGCGCAAGCTCTGCTTACGCACCTAAAGAGTCGGTTTACTTGTCTGGTTAGCTATATATATTTCCAAATACATCATTCGCAATGATGGGTATAAAACTAAAAAGGGTTCACAAATTCTCTAGTTTATTTACCCCGTTAGGTTTAGGGTTCCCAAATGTTTTGGCTTTCTTCTTTGATAACTTGTGCTAGCAGATCGGCCAAGTCCCATAA
Organism: Fagopyrum esculentum; assembly: GCA_033239045.1. NCBI lineage: Eukaryota > Viridiplantae > Streptophyta > Magnoliopsida > Caryophyllales > Polygonaceae > Fagopyrum > Fagopyrum esculentum. The sequence continues at coordinate 146,390,633 of BSUD01000005.1, forward strand.
ATTGATTCCATGTTGGCCTTTCGACTTCAGTTCTTCATTAAATTTGATATCTTAAGTATTGGTATGTGCTTCTTGTTCTTTGTGTACAAAATTCACAATATATGCTCTAAAAATTTGAAGCATATTGATGACACTAGCCTTCCTCGAGAGATAATATTCACAATTCTTTTGCGTATCTCGTTAGAATCCGTTCTTGTTTGTAAACCTGTGTCAAAGGAATCCAAATTATCATTAAAGGGGACAAGGATGCATGAAAATAAAGAGGGTGGATGGCACACATTGTTATCCTAATCTAAACTGTCATCTAAAACCATAAACCCCACCTGCGCATGCCTAGACTCTCGTTACATGATTTATGAGAGGAGTAGTAGTAGTAGTCGTCGAATAGGAGACTAGTGACTGGGGGGATTGAACACTCAAATAGTAAAATGTCTTGATGACAACCGAAGACGAACGACTTAGGAAAAAATATAGCATTTAATTACTTTAGATAGTTTATATACCTATAGGGAAAAACGATAAAATTGTAAAGTATAAAACCTAAATAGAATACATATAATTAATATCTTAAAAAAATATTTATAGGTGGATGAACGAGAGTTGGATGGGTGGGTGGATGAAACGTCCACGTAGATTCTTTTTTATCCATCTTTCAGTTCACCCACCAACTTGTTTTAATAGATTTGACCATTTTTAATCGACTATGGTGGTTGAACTTAACGTCCTAGAAGTAGGTTACGGTGTGATAAAAATGATTCAATCATCTTGAAATTGGAGGAGTTGAGCACATCAACCAAACCGGACAATTTCATGTGTTCGGGACATAAAATGCTAAATCGGGTGGCATTTTGAGAGACGAACTATGTAACAAACGTCTAGGATTTCACTTATATGGTGTTGATAAAGACTTAAACGACGACAGAAGAACCAAACAAGCCTCCATCTATAGATTCAAGCACACAAAAGTATTTGTAAGCCTTTCCATATCTACTAATATGGTGTTGATAAACACTTATATGGGATTGATAAATACTTCCATGTCGGTAAACGGTTTAATTATCAAGTAAGTTGATAGTTTGAGAACTTGTATAAATTAACGGTTCGATGATTAAGGCCCCGTTTGGGAGCAAGCTTATTGAAGCTTATGAGAGCTTATGCTTTTACTGTACAAATTTAATAAGTGTTTGTGTGTTCAGCTTATGAAAGCTGAAAAAGCTTATGAAAGCTTATGAAATGATGATTTTTATAAGCTTCTCATGACAAGCTTATAGGAGCTTAAGGAGCTTATGAAAACTTTAATTCTAAAAATACCCTTTTATTATTGTTTATCACATTACATATTATAATATAATATATAAGTATTTAATTAATAAATCCATAAAACTAAATATTATTTATTATTCATTAGTTTAAAATTTATAAATTTAAAAATTCGAATTTAATTTGTTTAACAAAACTAAAGTTTAACTACATATTAGATCTTTACTAAAGTCTTTTTTAATTATAATGTAATTTTTAATTATCTATTAGTATTAATAATGTCTTTTTGACAATAATCTTTATTAAATAATTACTAAAAAGACATAAAAATTTCATTATTAATTATTTTTCAGTTTAAAATATTATAAATTTAAAAATTCGAATTTTTTTTAACAAAAAA
>BSUD01000005.1:146392441-146402501 GCA_033239045.1 Fagopyrum esculentum
TTTTAGCTTAAAATTTTATAATTAAAAATTCAAATTTTATTTAACAAAAATAAAATTTAACAAGAGACAATATAATTTTAAATTATCTATTAGTACTAATAATGTTTTTTGGTAATAATACCTATTAAATATTTACCAAAAAGACATATGAATTACACTATTAATTATTTTCCAGCTTAAAATTTTATAAATTTAAAATTTCGAATTTTGTTTAACAAAACTGAAACTTAACTAGACATTATAATATTATTTATAATTATTTATAAGTACTAATAATGTTTTGAAAATAATCTCAATTAGATATTTACCGGAAATACATATCGATTACACTAGTAATTATTTTTCAGCCTAAAATTTATAATTTAAAAATTCGATTTGTTTAATAAAAATAAATTTAACTATATAATTTTTAAATTATCTATTAGTACTAATAATGTTATCTACTAAATATATATAAAAAAAGATATATCAATTACACTATTAATGAAGCCCTTATTGGTAATTTTACGTTTTTATCAGCTTGGATAAGCTCGTACTTTCCAAACCCTCAACAACCTTATCAAAATAAATCAGCTACTTTAATCAGCTACTTATTTCAGCTTCAGCTACAATCATCTTCAGCTTCAGTTTCAGCTATAATAAGCTTGTGTTTCCCAAACGGACCCTAAATAAATTGTACAGGTATAGACATTTTGGCAAATTCAAGTATAACTATTATTCATATCGGATTAATATCGGTTATGTGGGTGGTTGATGTAATGTATGTGGGCTCCGTGGGTCGTCATATAATAACACGTGGGTCGGTGAAATACTAATACACGGGTGTTTGACCTACTATTATGTGGGTTGTGTCTATATAGTTTTAAAAAATCGTTGACCCACAAATACATATTTGAGTTTGTTATAAAATTTAACGAAGTGCCGTATATTTTTGGTATAAAATTTTTTTATCATCGTTTTTTATAAAATCATTTGTTATCCACGACTTTTTTTTTTTTAATTCGACCATATTTTCATCTATTTTGCTATCATACATTCTAGTCTTTTTGGTCAAATTCAAGTATAATTATTATTCATATTGAATTAATATTTGTTATGTGGACGTTAACCTGAGGTTATCTTGAATCGTTGAATTACAATTATGTGGGTCATTGATCTACAATACAATTATGTGTATGTGGGGTGTTGACCAACAATTATTTGGGTTGTTGACATACTGATACGTTTCTTGCTTTCCATGTGAAGTATATGCATGTTGTAATCGAGGAGAGTGTGATGTTGGTGATGAGAGAGCGTTTTAGGGGTGTGTGGGTTGTTGATCCAGGTCCCATGGGTTGTTAAGGTAGGGCTAAGGGTAGGGGGTTCTGGTCTAACTCCAATAAGTAGGGCACTGTGATGGAAATGATTCAACAAAATATCTTCAAATAGTATGACTTGCGCACAAAAACATTGTACAAGGCGCAAAGTCGCTTAGGGGCAAAATATGGTTAATTGTGTGGCATTTTTTGGGTGAAATCTCTTTGCGGACTACGTAGTCAAATAAAAAAATATCGTTCCTACAACTCGATTTTCGGACGTTTTAAGAATTCAAGAAATTACGTTCCTACAACTCGCTCTCCTTCCCATACAAGCCCTCTCCAAAATACAAAGCCATCCTCCGTTCTTGCCTTTGGTCTAGCTCAACCACATCGAAGAAAAGCCCTCTCGCCTAGTACCAACTATGCAGGCCTCTTAGACGAGGGAGGACTCAACTTTAAATATATCCTCTCTAGAAAGCTCACCTCGCCTACAAAATCCTTCACCCTCAATGGTCCCCCAACCTCCCAAGTTCTTCAAATTTGGAAGGGTCTCCACCTACTAAAAAGCTCATCACGTGGAAGATTAAAATTTTAAGTAAGTTAAACTTAAGAAATGTTGCAATATAGAGGATTTGAACTCTAGATCGCTTGTATCCTCTCATATTTGAACACATTAAAAGTTATTGCGTCAAATAAACTTTTTTTTTTTTTTTTGAAAGGTTAATTGTATTAGGTAGAAATGAATGTACAGGATAGTTCTTGGACAAGATCAAAAACATGAAGATGAGGAATTAGGGATGAGGGATTAAAGGAAATGAATGCCAAGCAATCTAGCATCCGCAAGATTACTTTCAGATCTGCCCCTCCAGTGATGAGCAAGACGCAGTTTGGTATCGTTGATGATCATACTTGCACACTCCACAGCTCTTGTATAGGTCTTGTTGTAGACAATGCTGTTTCTTGCCTTCCATATAAAATATATGAATGCAATGATAGAAGCAGTTCTGGCACTTTCCAGTAAGTTGCGTTTTGGAGGAGGATTCGAGCAGAGCCAGGGCCACACATTGTCAAATAAACTTTAGTTAACACTATATAACCCACTTTAAACATATATTGACCTTAAACATTTGTGATGAGATGTAGCAAACTCAAACCCGTCCTTAGATCCGTGTCTATTCTAATTTCTACTATGTTAGATTTAAAATGCAACTAAGAGAAAGTCAGGAGAACCAGAAAATTGGTTATCTAGTTCGCCACCATCCAACATATATACTACATATTCAAAAAGGTTATTTAACAAATGAAGTCTCACCTATCTAACCAAAATTTTCAAAATCGAAATGAAAGTTATAGCATTTCGACTAAAAAGTTATTAGCTCTTTTTTGTTCTTTACCGAAGAGTTTCATGTTATAAAAAAATGCAACCAAATTCCGACGAACTTAATACTTTATTTCCATTTTTCCGAAATCTAATTCTACGTATTACCGCATAAAACATCTCCGTTACTGATGTTATTTAGCGAAATTTTGTTGTTAATCTAATATCCTTCATTAATACGTATACTTCAATTATTGATTACAATTAGGTTTGGATTTGTTTCAGTGCAAGAGCATGATGTACGTTGAAGTTCAAGCCATAGGGAACATTGGGGAAGAAATATGCTTTAGTAAACATATAGGGGTAATTTAGGAAACGTAAAAATAGAAATGATTATAATTGTAGTATATATATAGCAAGCCCTTGTCCCTTTAGGGTTACCAAAAAATTTGCGGCGCTGTCTACGTACTTTCTTCTCCTACAAGATCTGCTCGCAGCTCAGGACTTCAGGTACGAGCTTCATTTCTTCCTTTCTGTAATTGGTTTAATTTGATCTCTTAAGTTCAGCTACGTGCTACTTCTTTTTTGTTTACAAAATTCTCAGTTCTCCATTGCTTCCTTTCTGTAGTCACTTCACATGGTTTAATTTGATTTCTTAAGCTCTGGTATTTACTTCTGTCTGCAAAATTCTCAGTTCGATCTCTAATTTCTAAGCACGATGACGATCGACAATTCAGCAACTTCTTTCCTTCCTCGCGACATAATATTCGCGATTCTTCTGTGTCTCCCGTTCGAATCGGTTCTTCTTTGTAAGCTTGTGTCGAAGGAATGGCTAAGTTTCATCAAGGATCCCAAGTTTATCAAGCTTTACCGAGACAAATCCATGGCGATTTGTGTCAACGGCGAAAGGCTGTACCGCTTCTTCTTTGCTCAAGACAACAAACTCAAGCGGTATCCGTCTTGCACAGCGGAAAGCTTGTTCCAGATCAAAAAGACAGATCGCGATAGCGCTAAAGTGCTTTCTGGGCCATCAGACACTGTATTTTGTTGTATGGGGCCAGAAGACATCTTCTTTTACAACAACTTATTAACAGGAGAAAGTTACACCATTGAAGATGCACCCCCACTGCTTCACCTTCATTGTTATGGATTTGGTTATGATCCTTCTGGTGACGAGTATAAGCTCTTGATTGTCTGCCGCCAAGAAACTTTAGATTTTTTGAGACGTTTTGAGGAGTTTCGTAAGGATATTGTTGAACAGGACAAGGATACCAGTGTGTTTTGGGTCTTCAGCTTCAAAACTTACCAATGGAAATCGTTCAATGGCTTTCCTTATTGTGAACGCGATTGGTCAACCAATCATTCGAAACCTCAGTCGTTTGGTGGTTTCCTACACTGGGTGTTCTACTCAAGGGGTCAAGTAAACGCCAAGTTTTTGATTGTCACTTATGATCTGCAAACCTGTAGGTTTGGGGAAATTGCCGCGCCAAATGGTTATAGTACTCCTCGAGCAATGGTAAGTGAGTTCGATGGAAACTTGTGTTTTCTGTACGAGAGTGCATCTCATGAGTTTGAGTTGTGGGTGATGAAGGAATATGGGGTAGCAAAGTCTTGGACGAATTTGTTCTCATTTCATTCATTAGGTGCTATTAGGAGAAACTACTTCAATGCATTCGAGATAGCATACATGGCGCCATATGTATGTGAAGATGGTAGGCAAGTTGTGTTGTTTGTATGTAACAATGATAAGAGGTTGCATTGGTATGATGTGACTAACAACAAACTCAGTTATACTACTTGGCGGGTGAAGCCTAGGAAACTACTGAGGTTGCCGAGGAAGAGGAAAGCGGCAGGTGAAGTCTAGGAAACTACTGAGGTTGCTGAGGAAGAGGGTGATCATGGTTTCACCTTGATGCTTGTGTTATGCGTTTTATTGTTGTTGTTATGTTTTATGTATTACCTTGAAGTTTCTAGACTTGTAATACAACTTTCAATCAAATATTTATTATGTAATGTCATTTTTGGCTTTGAGTTCTTCAAAGATCAGAGCATTCCTTTCTTTTTTTTTTTTAGAAAGTGTAATTGCATTGAGAGAGGATATATACGGATTACAAGCTCGAGAACTCAAAAATATAGTTCACAGGAAGCTAAAAAATATGATAGAAAAGAGATAGAAAGAGACTTAGACAAAGTGTATGTTCAACATACGAGCAGCATCGAGAGGGAGGCAGCATCGAGGGAGCATTCCTTTTTCATGAGAGAAGAAGAAAGTGTCTTGTTCAAGGTGAAACTTTCCACGCTTTTTCAAGCATGACAACAAGCACGGAACGGCAACATGAAGAAAGTTAACTAAACGACCAAATCGGTCGTTTCAACTTGTGGCCTTCTTCATCCTCTCTAAAAGAATATAAACTATTTTCGCCAAAATTCATTAAAACCCTAATGACGATAAGCTGTTTTTTTTCCTTTCATCGTGGATTAGATTTGTAAGATTATTTTCAAAAGGAAAATTTAGACAACTAATTACAACAACAAAGATTTTTTGAAAACTATTACACATTGAAGTTTCTATAATCTCAACTATATATATACATATAATCTCAACAAATTTCTATGCATATATATTATGCTCCAGCAAGTAGAATTATATATAACAAGAGAATACTGTTACGTTCAAGTTCAAGCCATAGGAAACATATAGAGGTGATATTGGGAGGGTATCCCCCATCAATGGGCCACGAATTATTCCCGTCCCGGATGTAGATCGGCGAAGCCAATTGAACCTGGAGTTACCTACCAACCTTTCAAAAAAAAAAACATATAGAGGTATTTGAAGAAGTGAGAAAAAAGAAATGTTTTTGTAGTATATATATTACGTTCAAGTTCAAGCCATAACAAACATAGAAATGTTTTGTAGTATATACATATATCTAGCAATTCCTTTAGTTTTAGGTTTTACGTACTTTCTTCATCAACAAGATCTGCTCGCAGTTCAGGTACGTGCTTCAGTTTTCCATTTCTTTCTTTCTGTAGTCACTTCTAATGGTTTAATTTGTTTCTTAAGCTCTGGTATTTGCTTCTTCTTTGTAGTATATATATACCAACCCTTGTCCCTTTAGATTTAGGGTTTACCAATAAAACTTGCGTACTTTTTCTTCGACAACATCCATTGACAGAGACGAATACAAGATTCAAATTTTGGGTAGGCTAGATGGGTATATAATTTCGATTTTTTCTCTCCCATCAGTTATGTAGAAAAAATAGTGTCTGATTTTTACCATAAAATTGTATATTTACAAAATCTACTGGCAGTTCAGGTACGTGCTTCAGCTTTTCATTTCTTCGTTGCTGTAAGCACTTTTGATGGTTTAATTTGATCTCTTAACCCAGCTACGTCTTTTCTCTGTCTGCAAAATTTAGCAGTTAGAATTAAGCATGATGACGATCGACGATTCACCAACTTCTTTTCTTCCTCAAGACATATTTTTCGCGATTCTTCTGCGTCGAATCCGTACTCATCCGTAAGCTAGTGTCAAAGGAATGGTCAAGTATCATCAAGAATCCGAGACTGAAGCGGTGGAATGAAAACGAAATAAAACCGAATAAGGATGTGAAATAAAAATGATGGGATTAGTTTCAACGGTAAACAAACATAGTAAAACATTATATAACATAAACGTTGTATTACAATAAACCTAGAGTTTCTAGGATCAAACATAGAAAGTCATAACAAACACCAAAAACATCAAAGATGAAACCTATGATCATAACTCCTGATCCGCTTCCTCGATATCCTGGATAGGTTCCTCGCGTACATTCGCTAAAAAATCAGAGTTGAAATCATTGTTTTCGGTCTGCTTCATCGGCTTCACCTGCCAAATAGTAAAATATAACTTGTTGTTGGTGAAATCATACCAATACAACAACCTGTCGTTGTGACATACAAACATCACACCTTTTCTACCATCTTCACGTTCATATGGAGCCATGTATGCTATGTCGAAGATATTAAAGATATAGGGCCTATTCACACTCAAGAGATCAATTTTGAACAAAATTGTCCAAGACTCTTCGACCCCATATTCCTTCATAGCCCACAACTCACATAGATCTTCATTCTCACACACAAAAGTCAAGCTTCCATCCAGCTCACTTACCATTGCATTGCCAGAATTACAACCCTTTGGTGCAGACATTTCCGCAAACTTACAATTATGCAGATCATAAGTGACGATCAAAAACTTCGAGTTTTCAGGATCCACATCCCGATCTCCTGGGTAAAGCACCCAATGTAGGAAACCACTAAACGAGTGAGCTCCGCGTTGACCCGGTGACCATTCATCTTCTGCATAAGGAAAACCACTGAAAGATTTCCAACCAAAACTTTTGAAGCTATAAACCCAAAACAAACTGGTTTCGTTGTTCTGAACAGCAGTATCCCTACCAATCCTCTCACATAGCTTCGTCGAATGTGCAGACCTCAAGCGGCAGACAATCAATAGCTTATACTCTTCATCGTAATGATCATAACCAAATCCAAAACAAAGCCAGCCCAGATTTTGATCATAACGTTGGGGTGCATCCGAAACGGTGTAAGAAGCTCCGGTTAACAGGTTGCGGTAAATGAAGACACAAGTGTCCGATTTAACACAAATTATATTTCCCGATGACCCTGAAAGCAATTTAGTCGTACCGTAACAGCCCACTTTGAACAAGATTAAGCTTTCCGCGGTGCAGCAAGGTAACCGTCTGAGCTTAATGCCGCTACTAAAGAAGAAGCGGCACACCCTTCTATCCGTCAGACAAATCGCCACGGATTTGTCACGGTAAATCTTCGAAAATTCTGGATCCTTGATCATCTTTAACACTTCTTTTGATACGAGTTTACAAACTAGAATTGATTCAAAAGAAAGGCGGAGAAGAATTGCGATGATGATCTCTCGAGGGAGGTAAAAAAGTGATAAATCCTCCATTGCCGTCCTGTTTTAAATATAGACGACTGAGAATAACGCAGACAAAGAAGAAACACGTAGATGGAATTTTGCAGACAAAGAAGCACTAATTTTTGTAATTGAACTGAAAATTTTGCAGAAAAAGGAGTAGAAACACGTACCAGAGAAATGAAGATGCTGTCGAAGAAGATGCTGTCGAAGAAGAAAGTACTTCAGAGTCCAGACAGCAGCCGCAGGTTTTGGTAAGTGGTAACCCTAAATCTGAAGGGTTGGTAATTATATATACTACAAAACTATATCTATTTTCTTTATTCCAAAAATACCCCTACACGTTTACTACCAAGAATCCTCAATACCTGTTTCCGAAAATACCCCTAATTATTATTTGTTTGCAAAATATATATGTATAGAAATTTGTTGACTTGAAAAATTGTAATTCAAAATGACACTAAACTAATTTCAAATTTGTGCCAAAAAATAATTTTAAAGGAGTTTGTATTCGACAATACGAACTTTTAGAAAGTCAAGCAAAGTATTAACTTTAAGACTATATTACGTTCAAAATTCGGTCATTCTTGACATCTTTATTACCGGAAAAATTCTGAGACAAATGAAACATACTAACATCTTCCTCATAGCTAAGGTTGATAATCCCACATCTCCGACTGACTTTCGCCTCATCTCTTGTTGCGGAACAATCTACAAAACCATAGTCAAAATTATCTCCAACAGACTCAAAGACGTCCTTCCTGATATTGTTGAATCCTACCAAAGTGTCTTTGTCAAAGATAAATCTATCAAACACAACATCCTTATGATCCAAAAACTTTTCAACAACTACAATAGAAGATATATACATCTCTCACCGTTGTGCTATAAAGTGGACATTCGATACCATTGACCACAATTTTGTCCTTTTCGTATTGAACCTTGTTGAATTACCACCTCTTTTCATCCAATGGATCAAAGCTTGTATCACCATTACCTCCTTCTCTATTAATGTCAATGGCAATCTAGAAAGGCTTTTTAGAGGTTTAGCTTTAGAGGTTCTACAGGAACTTAATACTTTGTATCTCAGACAACCTTCTCAAAATACAACCAGATTAGGAACTTAATACTTTATTTCCATTTTTCGAAAGCTAATACTACGTATTAGTGAATAAAACATCTCTGTAACCGATGTTATTTAGCGCAATTCTGCTGTTAGTTTGATATCCTTCATTATTGCGTACTTCAATTAAATTTACAGTTAGGTTTGGTTTGGTTTAGATTCAGTGAAAAGAGTATGCTGTACGAAGTTCAAGCCATATAGGGGTATTTTAGTAAACATATAGGGGTACTTTTGGCAATGAGAAAATTAGAAATGATTACGTGTTATACATATCTAGCAGTCCCTCTAGATTTAGGGTTACCAAAAAAAACTTGCGGCGCTGTCTCTACGTTTCTTCTTCGACAACATCAGCTCGCAGATCAGCTACGTGCTTCCTTTCTTCATTTCTCCTTCACTTTTGATGCTTTAATTTGATCTCTTTAAGTTCAGATAGGTGCTTCTTCTTCTTTAGATGGTTTAATTTGATCTCTTAAGTTCAGCTACGTACTGCTTTTTTTTTTCCCACAAAATTCTCAGTTCGATCTATAAGTTCAAAGCATGACGACGATTGACCATTCACAAAATCTAAAAAATTTAATTTAATAATAGATATTAAAATATGTCAAATGTCTATGCCGAATGATTATAAATCTGGTGCTGTTATACTAAGTGAGTTTGATGGAAGCTTATGTGTTTTGTATAAGAATATTGCACAGCAGCTTGATCGAGTTTTGAGTGATGAAGTATGGTGTTGCAGAGTCTTTTCACAAATTTTGTTCACATTTGATCCATCTTATATGATGAGAAGCGTTTTGTCACGTGTCCTCTCATAATTTTCCTCGTGCTTATAATTTTTTTTATTTTGTAATTCAAATCAATAATTTAAAATTAAAATTTTAAAAAATCAAATCAGGTAACAAAATCCGAATACAATTTAAATATATATTTTTTAAAATTGGTGATTTAAAAGATATTGTAACGAAAAAGCTAAATGCACGAGGTTTGTTTTACTAGCGTAAAAAACAAACGCATTCCGATGGCGCTCAACAAGAAAAAAAAAAGAAAAGAATTTGAGCGCCAGCGCCTTCCGAAGGCGCTCAAATCTTCAATAAAAAAATGTAAAAGTAGGAAGGCGCTCAAATCTTTAATAAAAAAATGAGCAAAAATTAAAAAAAAAAACAGGGTTTTGGGCGCCAACGCCATGCGCCGGCGCTCAAAACCCTATTTTTTCTTATTTTTGCTCTTTTTATTTTTTTTTAACATTTGAGCGCCATCGCAAAGCGCTCAAAAATATTTGAGCGCCACCGCAAAGCGTTTATATTCGGTACCAAGTAAATTTAAAATCGTGTATATAACACGCCCCTATTGTAATTAGAATTTGTTAACTTGCTTCACTGAAAAA
>BSUD01000005.1:146424220-146440492 GCA_033239045.1 Fagopyrum esculentum
GGGGGGGGGGGTGCTTGAGTGTTCATTAGACGAACGTTATTTGAACGGATGAGCTCAGTCGGAACCGCTTCAAAGGGGCTGGGTGACCTTGAGGGAGGGCTAGGCTTTGTGGATGGACTGCGGTTGAAGTCGAACAACTTGATCGACAGTTTCTTTGTTTGTTTGTTTTTACCCATCTCCAAGGGGGGAGCTGGGGAGCGTGGCCGGAGGGTGGTGGGTTGGGGCCGGAGAAAGCCGGGAGGCTTACTCCGGAAAGGGTTGGGGAAGAGAGGGTTGAGAGCGTTTTTTCGATGAAAACTAACTTCTATACTACGATTTTCTCCATTCTTTGTATGGTGGAGCATTGGAGATTGTCAAATCTCATTTTGGTGATAATCATCTAACTTCGTTTTCAAAATAGATTATAACAACTAAGTCTCATTGTTTTGTAATTCGAATTACAAACCTAGTGAAATAATTTGCGATAAATTTGTCGATTATCATGTTGTTTTGGACTTTATTTTTTATTGTTTTGATTACGATTGTCACAAGTTTTGAGGTAGTTCACCGTATGAAGTACTTTCAACACAAAGGAAAATGTATTACAACATTATTGACATTTCCGGTTGTTCTAATCTATTATGCTCATTTAGAGTAATAAGTTTCACTTTTGGATATTTGATTTGTAATTTTTGAAACTATTACGGTATTCATTACATTAACTCACCAAAAAATATACGTTAAAATTCAAATATAAATAAAATAAATGTGGTTGCGGTTCTATTGTTTTCTACATTAATAAGATATTATTTTTCTCTCTTACCATTTTTTTTTAAAAAAATTTACTTGTATTGATAGAAGAGAGGAGAATTTACAAGAGGGAGATGAAACAAAGAACAAGGACAAGCAGATTAAGATAGTGGAGCAAGGTCGCTAGACGAGATGGATTCCTAGCAATCTAGCCGAAGCAAGGGAGTCATTGGACCAGTCCTTCCAGTGATGAGCAAAGTGTAGTTTAGTAGCTCGAATAGCATCACTGGCATAATCGATGGTCCTAGAGTAGGTGTTGTTATAAATGAGGTTGTTTCTGGCCTTCCATGAGAAGTAGACGAATGCAGTGATCGCAGAAATGCGGGTCCACTCCAGGAGACTCCGGTTGGGTGAGTTCTGAGATCCAAGCCAATCCCATAGGTTTTGAAGGTAGGGCACCGGGTAAGGAGTTAGGGTCCATCTAGAGATAATTTCATGTACAAGGGTAGATACATCGCGACCACATGTGCTCATCATCCTCATGCAAAGAGTTGCACAGTTTGCAGGTGTCCGTTGTGATGATGTTCCAATGTAGCAGTTTGGAGAGGATAGGGAGTTTCCTGATCAGGTTCGCCATCCAGGCGATGCATCTACACTTAAGGATATTATAGTCATTCCATATGGCCTTGCAGATAGGTACTGCGGTGGAAAGGTGGCCAATCTGAAAATGACATACACTTTCATAGTCGAGAGCGAACCATTATGGTTGGTAATGGCACTAATGGGGCTATTGCCAAGACTAGGAGCAGCAATTCATCTCTAATTTTGATGATACGGCTCCAGAGTAGTTGTGGTTGTTATTAGCCTGGCATCTTCATATTGAGGGGAGTTTCAGAATGTTGAGGTTAACCCACAAGCACCAAAGATTATCATTGTTACGGTCCAGATAAAAACTGAGATGAGCCAAGCAAGCTTTGTTCCTGGCGCAAAGATCTAAGAAGCCGAGTCCACTAGAGTTCTTAGGGGTGCATACTGTGTTCCAGACCACAAGCACTCGCTTGTTGTTCTCCTTACCCAACCATAAGAAATATCGGAGAATGGAGTGGATTTTGCTTAGGATAGTTGGTGGGATAAGGAAAATGGTGCACCAATGATGGCTCAAAGCCATGAGAATAGAAGAGATTAACTGAATTCTTCCGGCATATGAGAGGGGCTTGGCGCTCCAAGACTGGATCTTTTTGGTAGCCTTGTGAATGAGAGGAAGGAAATCCGATATCATAAGGCGCTTGCTACCCACCGGAACACCCAAGTAATGGAAGTGAAGGGAGCCGAGGTTGAAGCCCGTAGCATTAATGATGGATCTTTTCTCTTACTTATTTCCCACATCGAGTGGATATCGTTATGACTCTCAAAATATTTGTATAAATAAGAGTGATTCATAAGTTCTATATACATTCATCTATCAAACAAAAATTACCATATCAATGGAGGAATCTCTCGTCAAGGAAGAAGCAAAACAAGACAGCAACGTTCTTCGATTATTAGTTATCGAATTAATAATTTACCAAGTAAGTTTTTTTTTACTTTTAGTTTTTTTATGATATAGAATTTTCTTTACATATGCAGTTTATTAGGTTATTATATATATATGCAAAAAATTGTCTTTACATATGCAATTTATTAGGTTATTATATATGCAAAAAATTGGACGGATTTCGGAGTTAGTTTGCCCACCCTTTGGAATGGAAAACAAGAACGGTTTAGTCTCTTAATATGACAATCTTATAAAAACAAAATCGAAATTATTCATTAAAGTGTTGATTCAATCAGATCTAGGTTTTTTTTATCACTAGATCGAAAAAAATATTTAAAATAAAGTAAAAAATTGGATGTCCATCACGCTGCGTCTACTGTTTGTTGAATTCCAATTAGTTTAATTAAAATAACATCGGATGTCCATAAAATTTGTCGAATATCCGAATAAAATATGAATCTGTTTTCATGAAAATTTCAAATCGGATTGATCCAATTTTGAAGATCTATAATATGTTGTGTGATAACTTTACCCTAGGTTTGGATCAATTTTATATTGTTTTGGTAGAAGGATTAGATCTAATTATTCAGTAAATTAGATTAAGTTTTGTGACTTTGTTTTATTTCTTCTAGGCATTTGAAGTTCGGATCGATGGTTTGAGTGTTACACAAATATTGCTAGCCTGATTCCGTATATTTACAAGTTTATTGCTATAGGTCATCATTTATTCCTTCCTGTAAGCACTTTTGATGGTTTAACTTGTTCTCTTAAGTTCAGCTGCGTGCTTCTTCTTCTTTTATGTCTACAGATTTCTCAGTTCTCTAAGTTCGAATTCGAAGAAGGGTTAAGTATCTTCGAGGATCCGAAGTTTGTCAAGCTTTACCGTGACAAATCTATGGAGATTTGTGTTAAAGGTGAATGGTTATACTGCTGTTTTTTTCTCAACTGCAGCAAACTCAAGCAGTATCCTTCCTGCACGGCGGAAAGCTTGTTCCAGATCAAATTGACAGACATAGATAGCCCTAAAATGCTTTCTGGGACATCAGACATGTAGTTTGTCTAATGTGGCCAGAAGATATCTTCTTTTACAGCAACTTGTTAACCGGAGAAAGTTACGTCATTGAAGATGCACCCCCACTGTTTCACTTTCATTGTTATGGATTTGGTTATGATCCTCCTAGTGGCGAGTATAAGTTCTTGATTGTCCAGCCGCCAACAATCATTCAAAAGCTCAGTTGTTTAATAGTTTCCTACATTGGGTGTTCTACTCAAAGGGTCAGTCAAGATGTGGATCCCGTAAACGCGAAGTTTTTTATTATCACTTATGATATACATACTTGTAGGTTTGGGGAAATGGCTACGCGGAATGTTTATAATACTAATCAAGCAATGGTAAGTGAGTAGGAAAGGAAACTTGTGTTTTCTGTATAAGAATGCACTTCATGAGTTTGAGTTGTGAGTGACGAAGGAGTATGGGGTAAGAGCGTCTTGGACAAACTGATGTATTCCATCTAGCATTGTTATGTTTGATGTACTGTTCTAGAATTACTGTACTCGTTTGTACGTAATATAGCATTGTTATTTTTTAGTATGTTTGACTATACAAGAAACTCGAGTCAGAAGTGATTCATTATGTCGCATTTAATATAACAACAATGGAGTATTGCCATTTCCTCCACTTTGATAAAGCATGGTCCAAGACACACACAGCAACATAATTCTCCATCTAATTCTGTTAAAGTTGCAGTAGCAACCAAATTTTGATGAAAAGAAGTTGCCAATGCTATCTCAACCAACTCATAGTTCTGCAGATCTAAACCATCAATTACATGTTTTTGAGGATAAGTTTGCGGCTCACCTCGTACACGAACAACCCAATGGAAAATACCCTTAAACGAGTAAGCTCGACGTTTATAGGTAAACCATATGTATGCACCATAAGGTAAGGTGTAACCAAAAGCAAAACTACAATCAGTATTCTTTTGATCATAACCTCATTCACTACATTGATTCCAGCTAACAGGATTGTTTGACTGAGAGGATGATACGGTGGACACATTCAATGGGGGAGCTTCTCCTATTACAAAAAATAGCTTCAATCTGACTTTTCAAGTGAAGTAAACAAAGGAAGCGAGACTCGATTTTCTCACGTGGTGGATGAATTCTTTGTGATGTCTAGACCAACAGAGTCGTGAAGGTTGTTTAGCCTAAGGGAACGCGTAGCCATCTCAAGATGATATCGTATCGAGAACCAGGCTGGTGAAAGAGTAGACGGTCCAAAGGTGGTCTTCAGTTTTGTTTTTTTTTTGAAAAGGTAAATTGTATAAATGAAGAGGAGGCAGGATATACAACAAAGTATAAAAAGGCACAAACAAGCAACAATCTAAAGAAAGAGAGTGTTGCTGCAGTGTTTCTGAGGTGGTGTATGATACTCCTAATACAAAAGGTGGTAGAAGGGAAGACATTGTAAATCTTTGCATTTCTGGTCATTCAAATGAAGTAGATGGTAGTGTGAGTTGAGCAAAAGTCTTCTGAGCCGATATAGATGAACACACACCAGATCGAAGCAAAATGTCCTAAATGAGAGAGACCCCATTGGCCGGTTGAACCATTTGAAAATGCCAAGAAGACTTCAGTCGCGAAGGCTCGACAATTTCTACTGACACGTTGGTAGCTTTGGATGCTACCAACAAAAGATAGAACGCCAGTTGTAGATGCAAGAGGGGTTTCACACGTGTACCCTAGAACTCCTGAAGTTGCTGATTTCTTTCAGCGTGTGCTTCCAAACTTCTATTGGTACTCAGTTGATGTTAAAAACAACATTTTACAGGGTATACAATAAAAAGTAACTCCACTAAAGAAGGAGATGAATTTTCTTTCGATTCAAGAAATATGTGGTCAATTGTTTTTCCAGCAGATGCAGAAAAGATTATCACCACCACAACAAGAAGAGCTAATGAGGTATTCGAATTTAAATAATTTTTGTAGGCTTTTTTTAAATGTTAGTCCATACTTGTGTATGGTATATAACTTGGATTGCACGATTGTTCTAAATTCTCTTATATAGAAACAACTCTTTCCATAATTTCATGAGATAATGTGATCCATGTTTATGAACCACACATTTTGAAATTTGTTTGCTTGATTTCTTTCCTGCAGGTAGTGCATACACAAGGAAAAGGAATGCCTGGCCGAGATGTGATATACAAATATAGGATGAGAAGTTAAATTGCTAAGTAAAGATACTCTTACCAGATTTGTGATACTCCGAGTTCACAAGTTAGAACAGATTTGTATATTTTTTACAGGTTTAGTGTACTTTTGGCAAGTTTTGTATAGTTTTGATTCAAACTAAGGTTTTGACAGATTTTGTGTATGGGAGTGTTAGTTTTGACAGTTTTTTATTCAAAATCCGCATATATATATATATGCTGGTTTTGAACTTTTTTTTTTCTTGCCCAATCAAAATAAGGCGAGGAAACAAGAAAACCGCCGCCTAAACAGAGTCCGTCACCTAAAGATTAGGCGACAATACATGTCAACCGTCGCCTAAACTAAGTCCGACACTTAACAATTAGGCGACAAAACAAGCAACCGTCGCTAAGCTAAGGTTGTCACTCCAATACTTAGGCGACGTGCGAGCCACCTCGTCGCTAGAGAATGGATTAGGCGACGAAGTTTGTAAATCCGTCGCCTGAATACCGGGGGACGGTTATGTGGCTACGGAATTCCGGCGACGAATGTTCGTCGCGAGAATAATTAGGCGACGGAAATGGTATTTTGGTGATGGATTTCTTCTGTCGCCCGAGTGTAAATCTGGCGTAGTGAATGTAGGGCGCCGGGTAAGGAGTTATGGTCCATCTGAATATAATGTCAAGTACAAGGGATGTAGAGTTACATAGCGACCACATGTGCTCATCATCCTCATGCAAAGAGTTGCACAGTTTGCAGGTGTCCGTGGTGATGATGTTCCAATGTAGCAGTTTGGAGACGGTAGGGAGCTTCCTCAGGTTCGCCACCCAGGCAATGCAACTACACTTAGGGATATTATAGTCGTATCATATGGCAATAATGCGGTTGTTTCCAAGAGTAGGAGCGGGAAATTCATCTCTAATTTTGATGATACGGCTCCAGGAGTAGATGTGGTTGTTATTAGCCTAGCAACTCCATATTGACAGGCGTTTCAAAATGTCGTGGTTAACCCACGAACACCAAAGATTATCATCGTTACGGTCCAAATAAAAAAATGAGACGAGCCAGGCAAGCTTTGTTCTTGGCGCAAAGATCTAAGAAGATGAGCCCACCAGAGTTCTTAGGGGTGCATACTGTGTTCGAGGCCACAAGCGCTCGCTTGTTGTTCTCCTTACCCGACCATAGGAAAGATCGGAGAATGGACTGGATTTTGCTTAGGATAGTTGGTGGGATAAGGAAAATGGTGCCCCAGTGATGGTTCAAAGCCATGAGAATAGAAGTGATTAACTGAATTCTTCCGGCATATGAGAGGAGCTTGGCGCTCCAAGACTGAATCATGTTGGTAGTCTTGTGAATGAGAAGAAGGAAATCCGATATTATAAGGCACTTGCAACCCACCGGAACACCCAAGTAATGGAAGGGATCGGAAAGAAGCCAAGGTTGAAACCAGTAGCATTAATGATGGATTTTTTTCTCTCCTATTATTATTCCCACATCGAGTGGATATTATTATGGCTCTCAAAATATTTGTATAAATAAGAGTGATTCATAAGTTCTATATGCATTCACCTATCAAACAAAATTACCATATCAATGGAGGAACCTCTTGTCAAGGAAGAAGCAAAACAAGACAACAACGTTCTTCGATTATTAATTATCGAATTAATAATTTACCAAGTAAGTTTTTTTTTTTACTTTCGATCTTTTTTTGATATAGAATTGTCTTACAAATGCAATTTATTAGGTTATTATATATGCAAAAAATTGTGCGGAATTTCGGAGTTAGTTTGCCCACCCTTCGGAATGGGATACAAGATCGGGTTTAGTCTCTTAATATGACAATCTTATAAAAATAAAACCGAAATTATTCATTAGAGTGTTGATTCAATCCGATGTAGGTTATGTTTTTTTTTCAGTAGATTAAAAAATTATAAATGAAGTAAAAAAATTGGATGTCCGTCACGCTGCGTCGACGGTTTGTTGAATTCCAATTAGTTTAATTAAAATATCATCGGATGTACATAAAATTTGGCGAATATTCGAAGAAATTAAATATGAATCGGATTTCATGAAATTTTCAAATCGGATTGATCTAATTGTGAAGATCTATAATATGTTGTGTGATTACTTTACCCTAGGTTTGGATCAATTTTGTATTGTTTTGGTAAGAAGGTTTGGATCTAATTATTCATTAAATTAGATTAAGTTTTGTGAGTTTGTTTTCGTTCTTCTAAGCATTTGAAGTTTGGATCTATGGTTTGAGTTACACAAATATTGCTAGCTAGCCTGATTTCGTATATTTACAAGCTTATTGGTAAACTATTGTTATAGGTCATCATTTCTTCCTTTAGTAAGCACTTTTGATGGTTTAACTTGTTCTCTTAAGTTCAGCTGCGTGCTTCTTCTTCTTAATTTTATGTCTACAGATTTCTTTCTCTAAGTTCGAAGCATGATGACGAACGACGATTCACCAACTTCTTCTGCGCCTCTCATTTGAATATGTTCTTGTCTGTAAGCTCGTGCCGAAGGAAGGGTTAAGTATCTTCGAGGATCCGAAGTTTTTCAAGCTTTACCGTGACAAATCTATGGCGATTTGTCAAGCGATGTCCTTCCTGCACGGCGGAAAGCTTGTTCCAGATCAAGATAGAGATAGACCTAAAATGTTTTCTGGGCCATCAGACATCTAGTTTGTCTTATGGGGCCAGAAGATATCTTCTTTTACACCACCAACTTGTTAACAGGAGAAAGTTACGCCATTGAGCACCCCACTGTTCTACTTTCATTGTTATGGATTTAGTTATGATCCTCCTGGTGACGAGTATAAGTTCTTGATTGTCAGCCGCCAACAATCATTCAAAAGCTCAGTTGTTTAATGGTTTCCTACATTGGGTGTTCTACTCAAAGGGTCAAGAAGTTTTTTATTGTCACTTATGATATGCATACTTGTAGGTTTGGGGAAATGGCTACGCGGAATGTTTATAATACTAGTCAAGCAATGGTAAGTGAGTAGGAAAGGAAACTTGTGTTTTCTGTATAAGAGTGCACTTCATGAGTTTGAGTTGTGAGTAACGAATGAGTATGGGGTAAGAGGGTCTGGACAAACTGATGTATTCCATCTAGCATTGTTATGTTTGATGTACTGTTCTAGAATTACTGTACTCGTTTGTACGTAATATAGCATTGTTATTTTATAGTATGTTTGACTATACAAGAAACTCGAGTCAGAAGTGATTCATTATGTCGCATTTAATATAACAACAATGTAGTATTGCCATTTCCTCCACTTTGATAAAGCATGGTCCAAGACACATACAACAACATAATTCTCCATCTAATTTTGTTAAAGTTGCAGTAGCAACCAAATTTTGATGAAAAGAAGTTGCCAATGCTATCTCAACCAACTCATAGTTCTGCAGATCTAAACCAGCAATTACATGTTTTTGAGGATAAGTTTGCGGCGCACCTCGTACACGAACAACCCAATGGAAAATACCCTTAAACGAGTAAGCTCGACGTTTATAAGTAAACCATATGTATGCACCATAAGGTAAGGTGTAACCAAAAGCAAAACTACAATCAGTATTCTTTTGATCATAACCTCATTCACTACAATGATTCCAGCTAACAGAATTGTTTGACTGAGAGGATGATACGGTGGGCACATCTAATGGGGGAGCTTCTCCTGATATAGAAAATAGCTTCATTTCTGACTTTTCAAGTGAAGTAAACAAAGGAAGCAAGCCTCGATTTTCTCACGTGGTGGATGAAGCCTTTGTGATGTCTAGACCAACAGAGTCGTGAAGGTTGTTTAGCCTAAGGGGAACGCGTAGCCATCTCAAGATGATATCGTATCGAGAACCAAGCTGGTGAAAGAGTAGACGGTCCAAAGGTGGTCTTCAGTTTGTTTTTTTTTTGAAAAGGTAAATTGTATAAATGAAGAGGAGGCAGGATATACAACAAAATATAAAAAGGCACAAACAAGCAACAATCTAAAGAAAGAGAGTGTTGTTGCAGTGTTTCTGAGGTGGTGTATGATACTCCTAATACAAAAGGTGGTAGAAGGGAAGACATCATTGTAAATCTTTGCATTTCTGGTCATTCAAATGAAGTAGATGGTAGTGGTGTGTTGAGCAAAAATCTTGTGAGCCGATATAGATGAACACACACCGTACTAGATCGAAGCAAAATGTCCTAAATGAGAGAGACCCCATTGGCCGGTTGAACCATTTGAAAATGCCAAGAAGACTTCAGCCGCGAAGGCTCAACAGTTAATCCAGCCGGTTGGTGGGGATGCGTTATATTTTATAGTATTTCTGGTTCATTCCATCTTCATGTACATGAAGTTAGTGTTAAGAATGGCGATTTGGTGAAACATGAAGTGGCAGAATTTTCCGGTGGCTTCTCTTGAGAAATATCAACAATTTCTAGTGACACGTTGGTAGCTTTGGATGCTACCAACAAAAGATATAACGCCAGTTGTAGATGCAAGAGGGGTTTCACATGTGTACCCTAGAACTCCTGAAGTTGCTGATCTTTCAGCGTGTGCTTCCAAACTTCTATTGGTACTCAGTTGATGTTAAAAACAACATTTTTACAGGGTATACAATAAAGAGTAACTCCACTAAAGAAGGAGATGAATTTTCTTTCGATTCAAGAAATATGTTGTCAATTGTTTTTCCAGCAGATGCAGAAAAGATTATCACCACCAGAACAAGAAGAGCTAATGAGGTATTCGAATTTAAATATTTTTTGTAGGCTTTTTTTAAATGTTGGTCCATACTTGTGTATGGTATATAACTTGGATTGCACGATTGTTCTAAATTCTCTTATATAGAAACAACTCTTTCCATAATTTCATGAGATAATGTGATCCATGTTTATGAACCACACATTTTGAAATTTGTTTGCTTGATTTCTTTCCTGCAGGTAGTGCATACACAAGGAAAAGTAATGCCTGGCCGAGATAAATATAGGATGAGAAGTTAAATTGCTAAGTAAAGATACTCTTACCAGATTTGTGATACTCCGAGTTCACAAGTTAGAACAGATTTGTATATTTTTTTTACAGGTTTAGGGTACTTTTGGCAAGTTTTGTATAGTTTTGATTCAAAACTAAGGTTTTGACAGATTTTGTGTACGGGAGTGTTAGTTTTGATAGTTTTTTTTATTCAAAACCCGCATATATATATATATATATATATATATATATATGCTGGTTTTGAACTTTTTTTTTCATCCTCAATCAAAATAAGGCGAGGAAACAAGAAAACCGCCACCTAAACAGAGTCCGTCACTTAAAGATTAGGCGACAGTACATGTAAATCGTCGCCTAAACTAAGTCCGACACTTAACAATTAGGCGACAAAACAAGCAACCGTCGCTAAGCTAAGGCTGTCACTCCAATACTTCGGCGACGAGCGAGCCACCTCGTCGCTAGAGAATGGATTAGGCGACGAAGTTTGTAAATCCGTCGCCTGAATACCGGGGGACGGTTATGTGGCTACGGAATTCAGGCGACGAATGTTCGTCGCGAGAATAATTAGGCGACGGAAATGGTATTTTGGTGATGGATTTCTTCCGTCGCCCGAGTGTAAATTTGGCGTAGTGAAGGTAGGGCGCCGGGTAAGGAGTTATGGTCCATATGAAGATAATGTCAAGTACAAGGGATGTAGAGTTACATCGTGACCACATGTGCTCATCATCCTCATGCAAAGAGTTGCACAGTTTGCAGGTGTCCGTGGTGATGATGTTCCAATGTAGCAGTTTGGAGACGGTAGGGAGCTTCCTCAGGTTCGCCACCCAGGCGATGCAACTACACTTAGGGATATTATAGTCGTATCATATGGCCTTGAAGATAGGAACTGCAGGTGGAAGGGTGACAATTTGAACATGGCATACGCTTTCATATATAGTCGAGAACGAACCATTAGGGTTAGTAATGGCACTAATGCGGTTGTTTCCAAGAGTAGGAGCGGGAAATTGATGATACGGCTCCAAGAGTAGATGTGGTTGTTATTAGCCTAGCAGCTCCATATTGACAGGCGTTTCAAAATGTCGTGGTTAACCCACGAACACCAAAGATTACCATCGTTACGGTCCAAATAAAAAATGAGACGAGCCAGGCAAGCTTTGTTCTTGGCGCAAAGATCTAAGAAGATGAGCCCACTAGAGTTCTTAGGGGTGCATACTGTGTTCGAGGCCACAAGCGCTCGCTTGTTGTTCTCCTTACCCGACCATAAGAAAGATCGGAGAATGGACTGGATTTTGCTTAGGATAGTTGGTGGGATAAGGAAAATGGTGCCCCAGTGATGGTTCAAAGCCATGAGAATAGAAGTGATTAACTGAATTCTTCCGGCATATGAGAGGAGCTTGGCGCTCCAAGACTGAATCATTTTGGTAGTCTTGTGAATGAGAGGAAGGAAATCCGATATTATAAGGCACTTGCAACCCACCGGAACACCCAAGTAATGGAAGGGATCGGAAGGAAGCCAAGGTTGAAACCCGTAGCATTAATGGTGGATTTTTTTCTCTCCTACTATTATTCCCACATCGAGTGGATATTATTATGGCTCTCAAAATATTTGTATAAATAAGAGTGATTCATAAGTTCTATATGCATTCACCTATCAAACAAAAATTACCATATCAATGGAGGAACCTCTTGTCAAGGAAGAAGCAAAACAAAACAACAACGTTCTTCGATTATTACTTATCGAATTAATAATTTACCAAGTAAGTTTTTTTTTACTTTCAATCTTTTTTTGATATGGAATTGTCTTTACATATGCAATTTATTATGTTATTACATATGCAAAAAATTGTGCGGAATTTCGGAGTTAGTTTGCCCACCCTTCGGAATGGGATACAAGATCGGGTTTAGTCTCTTAATATGACAATCTTATAAAAATAAAACCGAAATTATTCATTAGAGTGTTGATTCAATCTGATGTAGGTTATGTTTTTTTTTCAGTAGATTAAAAAATTATAAATGAAGTAAAAAAATTGGATGTCCGTCACGCTGCGTCGACGGTATGTTGAATTCCAATTAGTTTAATTAAAATATCATCGGATGTCCATAAAATTTGGCGAATATCCGAAGAAATTAAATATGAATCGGTTTTCATGATAATTTCAAATCGGATTGATCTAATTGTGAAGATCTATAATATGTTAGTGTGATTACTTTACCCTAGGTTTGGATCAATTTTGTATTGTTTTGGTAAGAAGGTTTAGATCTAATTATTCAGTAAATTAGATTAAGTTTTGTGAGTTTGTTTTCGTTCTTCTAAGCATTTGAAGTTTGGATCTATGGTTTGAGTTACACAAATATTGCTAGCTAGCCTGATTTCGTATATTTACAAGCTTATTGGTAAACTATTGTTATAGGTCATCATTTCTTCCTTTAGTAAGCACTTTTGATGGTTTAACTTGTTCTCTTAAGTTCAGCTGCGTGCTTCTTCTTCTTTTATGTCTACAGATTTCTTTCTCTAAGTTCGAAGCATGATGACGAACGACGATTCACCAACTTCTTCTGCGCCTCTCTTTTGAATCCGTTCTTGTCTGTAAGCTCGTGTCGAAGGAAGAGTTAAGTATCTTCGAGGATCCGAAGTTTGTCAAGCTTTACCGTGACAAATCTATGGCGATTTGTCAAACGATATCCTTCCTGCACGGCGGAAAGCTTGTTCCAGATCAAGATAGAGATAGACCTAAAATGCTTTCTGGGCCATAGACATCTAGTATGTCTTATGGGGCCAGAAGATATCTTCTTTTACAGCAACTTATTAACAGGAGAAAGTTACGCCATTGAAGATGCACCCCACTGTTCCACTTTCATGGATTTGGAATTATGATCCTCCTGGTGGCGAGTATAAGTTCTTGATTGTCCAGCCGCCAACAATCATTCAAAAGCTCAGTTGTTTAATGGTTTCCTACATTGGGTGTTCTACTCAAAGGGTCAAGATGTGGATCCCGTAAACGCGAAGTTTTTTATTGTCACTTATGATATGCATACTTGTAGGTTTGGGGAAATGGCTACTTGGAATGTTTATAATACTAGTCAAGCAATGGTAAGTGAGTAGGAAAGGAAACTTGTGTTTTCTGTATAAGAGTGCACTTCATGAGTTTGAGTTGTGGGTGACGAGTATGGGGGTAGAGTGTCTTGGGCAAACTGATGTATTCCATCTAGCATTGTTATCTTTGATGTATTGTTCTAGAATTACTGTACTCGTTTGTACGTAATATAGCATTGTTATTTTTTAGTATGTTTGACTATACAAGAAACTCGAGTCAGAAGTGATTCAGTATGTTGCATGAAATCTAGCCTGCTTCGATCCCAAACCATCTGGACTAGTACTGTCTCCCCTAATGTGGGGTATAGTTGGACTAGGAAGCAGCTACTGATCATCAGAGACCGGCTGCTTCAAATTAAAATTTATTGTTAAACAAAGACTCGTACTAGCTATAATAAATACAACTTGTTTGACTGAGAGGATGATACGGTGGGCACATTCAATGGGGAAGCTTCTCCTATTACAGAAAATAGTAGACAGTTCAAAGGTGGTCTTCAGTTTCTTTGATTTCTTTTGGAAAAGGTAAGTTGTATAAATGAAGAGAAGGCAGAATATATAGCAAAATATTAAAGGCACAAACAAGCAACAATCTAAAAAAAGAGAGTGTTGCGTGATTGTGCATTGTTTCTGAGGTGGTGTATGATACTCCTAATACAAAAGGTGGTAGAAGGGGAGATATCATTGTAAATCTTTGCATTTCTGGTCATCCAAATAAAGTAGATGGTAGCGGTGAGTTGAGCAAAAGTCTTGTGAGCCGACGTACATGAACACACACCAGATCGAAGCAAAATGTCCTGAATGAGAGAGTCCCTCATTGGCCGGTTGGACCATTTGAAGATGGCCAAGTAGACTTCAGTCGCGAAGGGGCAAGAACCCCAAAGATTGAGGTAGATTTTAGGCAAAAAACAGTCGTCGCCGATAATGCCCCAGTCGTAAAGCTTGTCTTGGTGGGCAAGCGATTGAGAATGGCGAGCCATGAGATGAAGGAGCATTTAGGGTGCAAGGCTTCTTCCAAATGATGGAATCCCAATGCAAGATGGCTCCTTCGGATCCCAGGGAGTCATAGAATTTGGAGGGTTTGAAAATTTCAGAAGTTAAGAATCCGGAACGAGAAATAATATCCCTAAGAATGAGGAGTTGCTTCCAAAAATAACTATAGAAGGATTAGCTTGGGTGTTCCAAATGGATTGGGATCTAAGACGGTTAGAACGAGCCCAAAAGGACCAGATAGAGGGTTAGAGGCATCAAGGTCGAAAATGAAGCGAGCAAGGCAGGCTTGGTTCCATGACAGCATCTCTTTGAAGTTGAGACCTGTTAAGTTGTGTGGATTATTGTCCCACATCCACAATGTAGAAATCCGCTAAACGAGTAAGCTCTGGGTTGTGAATCACAACTTCTGACGAAGTTCGTCACGCACCTTGATGATCATTTTCCGGGAGTAGTGGTGAGAGTTCTTTGCCGAACAATTCCGGATGGAGGAGCACTTACGAATATTAGCTTTTGTCCACCTTCAAAATTTCTCGATACATAACATTCACCAAAAAATGATCGACACCAAGTGCTCCAAAGGAAACTTTGACAACAAGAGGAGTAATATCACAAATATATACTAGCAACATAAGGACTACTTAAATGCACAAATATAGTTGAAACACAATTGCATATCAGGTATGCATGAATTAGACAAGAAGAAATATCAATTGCCATGTGATAAAATAGTAACGAGTAGGTAGGAACATACTCATTACTATTTATGGGATATAAGATAGAATATAAAGACATATCGATCAGCTAAATAACACATATATCTCATTATGATATCATCTTCAACCAAAGATTCACTCATGCAACCTCATGCGCTCATAACATCATCAACGGCACCAAAGGATACATTGCTAGTCATTGGAAAGATAGATCGTGCGAATCTCTTGCTTGGGCCTCAATAAGAGGCATCCAACTTTTCTAAAACCCCATGTATCTCATCACACCCCCTTTGTTTTCCTTCTGTTAATTCTTGTCTCTCTAAGTTAGTAACTACTGGACATCCTTTGCTTTATCTATAATATAAACCTTTTTCAAAAAAATTAAAAAAAAAAAAAACCTCACATAACACAAGCCCATCAAAAACCACATTCATCCCCTATTATGAGTTTCTCGTATGCTCAAAACATAATATAAAAACAATGTTGTATTACAATAAAACTAGAATCAATTCTTGAAGCGCCAGAAGCCTTTTCTACGTTGGTCGTACTCAGATAATCAAATCGATCCTTATGGCCATAAACGACTACTGGTGTTCTGTCCTCCTTATTCCTCCCACCATCATCTCCAAAATCTAGTGCCTCCTTCGTTCCTTCATGTGGTCGGGATGCTCCTCTAGCCCTCGTGCTCTGATCGCCTGGAAAGTTATCTACAACCCAAAAAATGATGGGGATATGGGCTTCAAGGAGCACCTTGCCTGGAACAAAGCCTGCATATCAAAGCTTCTCTTCGAAATTGACCATGGCTCTATGGGTTGCCTGGGTAAACCAAAACATCCTCAAAAAGCAATCTGTCTGGTCCTATCCTTCCAACTACAAACACAACTATGCCTGGAGCTCGATTCTCAAAGTCCGAAATGAGATCCTGGACTCAGGTTACGACTCTTTCTCCCTCAATGTTGCCATCTCCCCGAACAACTGCTTCTCCACCTCAACTGCCCATAACCTCATCTGGATGTCTTCACCTCCCCCCCCCCCCCCCCCCCCC
>BSUD01000005.1:146440911-146503936 GCA_033239045.1 Fagopyrum esculentum
CCCCCCCCCACTACTTCGAGATTTGGCACTGGCTCAGCTCATGCTCTTCAAAAGCATGATCTCTTTTCCCACATTCGTATATCAACCCTTACTAGCTATGTCTACCATATCTTGAAAGCTTGTAATGATTTCATCCATAGTAAAAGGTTTACTCACCCTACGGAATGTGCTCCACAAAGAACTTCACTTCAATATGGTGGAATGATAGATCTACTAAGTCGCTCACATGGGCTAATATCCTCGGCATATACCTGTCTTAACTCTCTTCCCCTCTTGTATCTCTTCTGAGGTCTAGTAAGACCCCTTTGTAAATCCTTTCTATCATTATATATAAACTTTTCAAAAAAAAAAAAAAAGTTCTTCTCTAGGTTCAATTAATTTGTGGCTCCTTCCCTGAGACCGAACTTTACATTTGCAATGAGTGCAGCTATTCTTCCACTGTCCTTGACCTCATTTCACGCTGGATCAAACTCCCGCAACCTTTCCCCTACTCAAATGACCTCTGGACTTGGATTGATGAAACCAAACCCCGCAAAAACGACCTCATCTCATGCGTGCACCCATGTTTCATCAATCATGGCCTACATCTACTTCACATGGAAGGTTAGAAATAACCTTCCATGCGGGATTCATTACTTGGCCTACATCTACTTCACTACGGCCACTGCTTGCGCCCATGAGACGATCCATGCTACGAAGAACTTCATCTCTTGTAAGTGGACGGACCGTTCCCCCAATCTATCATGTGGGCTTCATTACTTGGCATCCATCTTATGTAATCTCACCCTCCCGGTCATTGTAATCTCCCCCAAAGTCTAAGAGACTCTTTGTACATCTCTTCGTCAATATACGTAAACTTTCAAATATATATATATATATATATGATTATACATATATAAAGTTCATAAGTTCATTATATCATAATTTTACTCACACAAGTCACACTACTAGAAAGAAAAAAAAAACATGCCTCAACTTCTTCACTAGTGATACATTGATCATATACAACATCAAAACCACTTCGTCAAAAACCCTAAAACCTTGATCTATTTTGCAAGAATTAAATTAAATAGACTTTTTTTTATATGCATTTATTTTGTAAAAGGCCTAATTAGTCATTTTAACACCGTAATGAATTCCTAGACGTTTGTTCCAAAGTTCATCTCTCAAAAAGTCACATAACACAAGCCCACTAAAAACCTCATTCATCCTCTATCATGAGTTTCTTGTATGCTCAAAACATAATACAAAAACAATGTTGTATTACATGAAACTAGAATTTCTAGGATAATACATCAAACACATATAGTAAGTCCATTAAAAACTTTGCATATAGCTTTCGATCCGCCTCCTCGGCATCTCCATCAGTCTATTCATCCTCACCCGCCAAGTAGAATAATGAAGCTTGTTGTTGGTGATATCATACCAATACAACCTCTTGTCATTGTGAGATACAAACATCACACCATTTCTTCCATCTTCACATTCATATGGCGCCATGTATGCTACCATGAAGATATCGAAGTAGTTTCTCATCACACTTGGATTAAATCTGAACAAATTTGTCCAAGACTCTCCATTTCCATACACCTTCATCACCCACAACTCGAATTGAAGTTCATTCTCATACAGAAGAGATAAGCTTCCATCCAACTCGCTTACCATTGCATGACCATGACTATAACCATTTGGTGCAGACATTTCTCCAAATGTACAAGTATGTAGATCATAAGTGACAATCAAAAACTTCGGGTTTTCAGGATCCGCATCAAAAGATCTAGAGTAAAGCACCCAATGTAGAAATCCGCTAAACGAGTGAGCTCCGGGTTGATTGGGTGACCATAAAAGTTCAGCATAAGGAAAGCCATTGAATGATTTCCAATCATGTTTTGTGAAGCTATAAACCCAAAACAAACTGGTGTCCTTGTTCTGATCAGCAATTTCCCTACCAATCCTCTCACATAACTTTCTCAAGATAAATCCAGATCCGTAGCGGCAGACAATCAAGAGATTATACTCTTCATCATAAGGATCATAGCCAAATCCAAAACAAAGCCAACCCACAAGGCGTTCATTGCGTCGGGGTGCATCGGACACAGTGTAAGAAGCTCCGGTTAACAGGTTGCGGTAAATGACGACACCGCCGGCCGTTTTAATACAAGCTATAATGTCCGATGATCCCGACAGCAATTTAGGAGCACCGTAGAAACAGTCGACATTAAACAAGAGTAAGGTTTCCGCGACGTAGTAAGGATACCGTTTGAGCTTACTGAGGTGACTGAAAGATAAGCGGCACACTCTTCTACCTTTAATACAAATCGCCATTGATTTGTCTCGGTAAAGCTTGGAAAACTCGGGATCCTTGATGAGATTGTACCACTCTTTTGATACGAGTTTACAAACGAGAAGGGATTGGAAGGAGAGGCGCAGAAGAATCGCGAATATTATCTCTTGAGGAAAGTAAGAAGATGGTGAATCTTCTAGCGCCATCATGCTGAGAATTATGCAGACAAAGAAGAAGCACGTAGCAGCACTTAACAGATCAAATTTTGCAGAAAAAGAAGAAGCACTTAAGAGATGAAATTCTACAGACAAAGAAGAATCACGTACCTGAGAAATGAAGAAATGAAGTCAATTTGCCAAAACGAGGTTTCTCGGACTGACCGATCTGCGAGCAGATGCTGTAGAAGAACTGAAGAAGAAAGTACGTAGCTGCGCCAGCGCCGTAGGTTTTGGTAACCCTAGGGCTATAAAAATCATTTCTATTTGTAATTTCCTAAAGTACCCCTATACGTTTACTTTCTTTCTTTTTCTTTTTTTTTTGTTGGAAAAACCCCTATACGTTTACTAAAGAGTGATATTTGTGGCATGAATATTAACAAAGTTTATAAACTCCTTGAAAAATCAATATGATTATCTAATTCAAGTACAACTTTGAACTAAATAACTGAAAAAATAATACATACATTTGTGTTGTGAATTGATCAACAAACCACACTCGTTTTCATATGTTGTCGCATTTATGTAACTTTACGGCTTTATCCAACGACCATATATGTACGAAAAATTCTTAGGATCAGAGGACAAAGTTTGAGTAATTGAAAAACTCATCATCTTTATTCAAAATTGTGCAACGATATACTCTTTCAATATCATCCACAAGTTAAACACAATAAAATCATTATAACCTCTCTTAAATTTTCAATAACACATTTGTGCGTCCATCTAGTTCAAATACTATTGCATGACGGCAATGACCCCATTGAACCACAATAGTAGCTTCATTGCAAGGAACATTCTCAAAAGGAGCACCATCTGGGACTACCAAGAAACAGGCAACCACTCCCATACTTGAAGAGCTACTATCAAGATCCGAGACTCCATCCTTGCCACCTGCCATGGTCCCGATTATCTCAACCACATCACAAAGCCCAACGGCTCCTTCTCCACAACCACCACCTATAACCTCTTCCGTGAACCCTCCCTACCTCCAAACCAAACTCCTCCCTTCCAAATCTGGTACGATCTTCATATTCCAAAATGTAGCTTCATTGTCTAGATTGTCTGTCACTCCAGCCTTCCTACCCTCTCTAAACTCGCCATATGAAACCTAGTACCGGATAACCTAGGCAAACTATGCAACAACCACCCTGAAGATGAAATCCATATATGGAATAACTGCAGCTACAACTCTCAAGTCCTCCACATAACCTCCGCTTGGACTAGAACCCCCTTCTCATACCCCTACCTCAACAACCTATGGACTTGGCTCATCAAACCACACCCCCCTCAGCACTCCCTAATCACCAACGTCAAACTTTCCTCCATCACAGCTTACATATACTTCACATGGAAAGTAAGAAACGAGATCATCTATGCCAACAACTTCATCTCAGTGATCACTTGTAAAAACAATACCATAAACGCCATCAAGAGCTTCACTAGCTCACACCGGAAAGACAAATCCACCGAGTCAATTTCCTGGGCCAAGATCAATGGCATTCACCTCATCTAGGTTCTCATGAAATCTTTGGAAGTCTCCATCTTTGTTGTCCCCCTCTCTTCCCTTCGTTCTATTTTGATCTATGAAATGTAGGTCTAGTTGATCATGTAAATCCTTTCCTTTTTCAACACGAAAATTTTTTTTACAAAAAACACAATAGTAGGGAGGAGGCACCTACAAGTCTACAGAATTAACAATCAAATTCTTCGTTCGATATACAAGTGGAAGCCGAAGGATTTAGGGTTTACAGATATAAAATTTG
Organism: Fagopyrum esculentum; assembly: GCA_033239045.1. Taxonomy (NCBI): domain Eukaryota; kingdom Viridiplantae; phylum Streptophyta; class Magnoliopsida; order Caryophyllales; family Polygonaceae; genus Fagopyrum; species Fagopyrum esculentum. The sequence goes on from BSUD01000005.1 coordinate 146,445,177, forward strand.
CTTGCTTTATTAGAAATACGCAATAACATACTCCATATATACTAACTAGGAAAATAAGATATACCTAAGACTGTAACGGTAACGGCAACGTTAACTTAGAAAATATAAAAAAAATATACATGTAATATAAACATATAAGGATAATAATAATAATAAATCTAGGGATCCTTATCGGAAGTTTCGAAGATAGATTTGCAACCGGAAGTCGAAGATATATACAAGGATTGAAGGGGATATGCACAACGGAAACAAAGGAAATGGTGCAACTTCATTTAGTGTATTGTGAACGAGCCTTAAGCCTTCTTGTATTAAAAACAAAAAGGTGTGAACATGTCCTAACGGAAATTTCACAGATTTTGAGTTTTCAAAAGCCGTCAACTTTAATCAGACTTGCGATCCTCAAATTTGGTGGTTTTGCCCTAGTAATAATTCGGATTGTCCGACTACTTTAATTATGATGTAAAAAAAGTCAATACCCTTCCAACGGTTCAAGTTATATCTAAATTAATATTATAACCAAAAACTAAACTAGTTGTTTTAAAGTCGAGGGTTTTGAAAATTCATCCTCAACATTAATGAGGATGCCCCCGACATCACTCTCCAAATGAAGAATCTTACCACTTTTGGCTTCTTAGCTTCCGGATCCGCTCATAAACTTGCCTATTCCCTGAGCTCATTCCAATCGCCCCTCTTATACTAGCATAAGACAAACTGACAGTATAGTCTTCGTTCCTTCATCATTTCCAACAAATCTCATCTACCACTTCATCCTTACTCGCCAATGCTGCAATCTAACCTATAAATTTTGGGTTTTTTTTAAAATTTAGGTTTATATAAAAGGAGAATGAATATATATGGAGCCTACGAGGCAGCGGGGGGTGTACAAATGAGTTAATTAAGATGAATTCCAAGTATTTTTGTCCAAGCAATGGATTCTTGTTAACGATACTTCCAGTGAGTGGAGGAGAAGTTTTTTATCGCGAGAATCATGTTGTTTGCGCATGCAATGGTTGTGTTGGTTGAGTTGTTAAAGATGATGGCATTTCTCTTTCCAGGTGAAGTAGATGAAGACGGTAATACTAGAGACACGAATCTAATTAATGAGGCAGTGTTGCCTCAACATTAATGAGGACGCCCCCGACATCACTCTCCAAATGAAGAATCTTACCACTCTTGGCTTCTTAGCTTCCGGATCCGCTCATAAACTTGCCTATTCCCTGAGCTCGTTCCCGTCGCCCCTCTTATACTAGCATAAGACAAGCTGACAGTATAGTCTCCATTCCTTGATCCTTTCCAACAAATCTCATCTGCCACTTCATCCTCACTCGTCAATGCTGCAGTCTAACCTATAAATTTCGGTGTTTTTTTTTTAAATTAGGTTTATATAAAAAGAGAATGAATATATATGGAGCCTACGAGGCAATGGGGGTGTACAAATGAGTTAATTAAGATGAATTCCAAGTATTTTCGTCCAAGCAATGGAGTCTTGTGAATGATAATTTCAGTGAGTAGAGGAGAAGTTTTTTATCGTGTGATGTTTGCGCATGCAATGACTGTGCTGGTTGAGTTGTTAAAGATGATGACATTTCTCTCTTTTCAGGTGAAGTAGATGAAGACGGTATTACTAGAGACATGAATCTAATTAATGAGGCAGCGTTGCGAGATGGTTTGGGATCCAAGCCAACTCCAGAGTTCGGTGTGATATGATGGAGGTGAAGGAAGGCGAGTCCTTCTAGAGAGAATGTCGAGGACAAGGGTTGTGAAGGGGCAGTTGGTCCTAAGATGGTTCTCGTCCTCTGGGAAGGAGAGGCATAGCTTACAAGTGTTATTGGGATAAGGTGTCAGCTATGGAGTTTGGTTAAGGTGGGAAGTCTTTGATGGCCAGTTAGCCAGGCAATGAAGCTGCATTTGGAATGTTAAGTCCGTTCTAGATAGTCTTACTCTAAGGGATGATGAGGTTAGGCTAGAGATTTTGAAGAGGTTATATGTTTTGGCAGTTGAGAAGGATCCATTGTTGTTGATAATGGAATCAATGATACAACTCGGAGTCCGGTTGGAGATGAGTTCATCTCAAACTTTAATGATCATGCATGTTCCAGGAATAGCTTCGGGAGGGCTTGAGGGGGGAGTTCCATATCCATTCGGGTCTATTTGAATATGGGTTTTTCATTCCCCTTTCTCAAACATCTTAGTCAATATTTTTAGGTTAAATTGGTTACAAATCCATTTGTTTTGTTGCTAATGGTTTTATATATGGAGTTCATAGATATTGTTAGGTGTGTTGTTATAATAAGACAATAAATCTAGGTATACTTATACGATGGGATAAGGATCGAGCGAGACCAGTTTTTCATAGGTCGAAGGCCTAGAAAGAAATAGTGAGCGAGCGGTTCATGCCAATACGATTCTGTATATTTTTCCATGATTTTTTATAATAGCAATTGAGTAACGAAGGGGTGATAGAGGGGAAGAAATAAGGTATTTTTTCTTCATTTTATACTATTCTCTCAAATTTATTTTCGATTTGATTAAAATTATATCAGAAAGTATTAACCTTATGAAATTGATTTATTATTCTATAGTTTGTATATGAATTATTTTTCATAAGTGATGATTTATATCATTTTTAGTCATTTTTCGAATTAAGTTCGGCTCAAGCCGAACTTTTTCATGTCAAAGATCTGATAAAGATCGTTTGACCAGTAACATTGTACTACTATAATTAATTGAGCTACATATGCTCGAATTTAAAATCGAAAAAATAGTCAAATATGAACACATCATAAAACTCACTTACATTACATTATACTAAATAGGACATTACAAGTTTACAACTGCAATTTATTCCATACATGCATATAAAGTATAACACAAAAACACAACCTTACTCCCATTCATAACGGTTAGAACTCAGAAGGATATACTCTAACTAGAGATGTGAATAGATTTCACCTCAGTTTTCTTCTGCTCCAACTTTATCAAAACTAATACAAACGTTGTGCTAATAAAATAAGAACATTTTTGATAACTAGGCCTTTTTAAAAAGGCTAGTAAAGCAAATTGTTTCATAAAATAATTTTGCCACGGTTTGTTTTCTAGCAAAAAAATCGGGGAATATTGACAGGGGGACATTCATCAAAGAAAATATCGAGCTCAATATGTTAAAAGTAACAAATGAACTCACTATAAAAGTCGCAATTCATCAAAATCAAAAACCAAATCCTAAATTTATCAATAATTGCAAATTGGGTCCAAATTTTTTATATTCAGTTCTTCATGATTTGTCATCTTCATATTTTTTATCTCTCTAAAATCTTTCAATCTTCAATTCTAATTTTCCAACTCAAATATTGATCGGATTGACATTTGTTGACTCAATTTATATATACAACAAACAATTTACCTTTTTCAATGTACATTCTTTAAAAACAACAAAAAAGGCAATTTGCATTATTTGTTTTTCGCCATTAAGAGTTTACTCAAAGATATGAAATTTCAATTTTGAGTTGATTTTATGAATAAAATCTTGAATCATCTTAAGAAGGCGTAAATTAATATTATTTGACAACATTTATTTACTGGACGATTGAAATTTGCGATTTTGAGAAAATTATAATGTCGAAATTTTAATGCGTTGGCTCTAACTTACATTAGGAGTCAATATAATGCAAAAATAGTATTTTTAGTTTGCGGTCATGTGAACAAATCGTTTTCACATTAAAATCTAATATAAGAACTCGCACGTTGACTCACAATATAATTATTTTATTTTTCATTCTTACAATTTATGAAAAATATAGAAGGTAATTTTCATGTTTAGTTTTTTTTGGTAGGATAATTTTCATGTTTAGTTGACTTTACTTTGTGTTGCGATGAACTAAGGGTCCGTTTGGTTTCAACTCCGAAAACGGAATCGGAATGGAAACGAATTTAGTTCATATGTATATCCTTATTCATGAAATATTATGGAATTATTCATTGTGATTCCATGCATTTGTTTTCCCACATTTTGTTTCCCTACAAGGTATCTCAAAAGTAATCAAATTCTACTCCAATTACTTCAAACCATAAGGAATAATTCCAAAAACTTTCATGAACAAGAGTATATATATATGGACTATATTCATTTTCATTCCGTTTCCGATTCCGGAGTTAAAACCAAACGGGCCCTAAATGTGTATATTTTGTCATTAGTATTTTTCCTTTTACATCCATAAAATATTAGAAACCTATGGACCTATGGTATGGATTGGGCCGGCCCAGCCCATTACCCTCCACCCATTCTCAATTTTCTTTTTCTTTTTTTTATTCCGGTTTCTTGACACTCAACAATGATCATCACCGTTGAACTAACAGGTATGTTATCGTTGAACTACTCATAGTTCTCTTGTAGTACGACTCTTTCGCTTCAAGTTACTCTTTTCTTTTTGTCTCTTGTTGGCCTAAAAAGTGATTAGTGTTAATCAGATCTGCTAATCCATGTTTTATGTTTTGACTTTTATTAAAATAAATAAACAACTCAATTAGAATTGCGTGTATCGTAATTATCTTTAATCAAACAATTTTTGTGACATTCTTTAAATACCACAAAATAATATAATTTTGGTGCCTAACTTTTGAGAAAGATTGATGTTAAGGTTTAATAACAATAGATTTTGGACAACTAGCAAGTCATTAGTCAAATCATATTAATTAATTTGTCATTTGACTGGGTTTAAACGGTTGCCCACTTGGATCACATGAAATACTTATCGTCTTTTTTGAATAGTATTATATCATTAATTTAATAAGAGTTCTATAAAACTTGACCCAACTTATTTATCGTGCCTGAAATGCTAAAATAATATTTTAGGAAAAAAAAAATTTTGATTCATCGCGTAGATAAAGAAATTAACATTGGTAAGTAGGCATGGGTCCGAAACCTAAATTGCCGATTTAGGTTTCGGAACCTACGGCTAAATTGGTCAAAGCTTAAACCGACGGTTTAGGCCGGTTTGGCGGCGGTTTATTAAAAATAAAAAATAAATAAAAAGAACTGAAAAATTGGACCAAACCGACGGTTGACCGGCTGGTTTGGTCTTTTTTAAAAAATAAAATAAAATTTGCTCAAACCGGCCGGTAACCCACGGTTTGGCCAAACCGGCAAACCTAAACCGTCAGTTTGGGCCGATTTGGAAACCGCCGGTTTAGTCCAAACCGGACTCATATCTATTGGTAAGCCTATCAATATGATTTATATATATATATATATTTTATAAATCATCTTAGTGCATATTAAGTGCAATAAAAAAAATCATTTGAAGTTAAATTAAACAATTTTTATTTATTTTTTTACGAAAATACAGTTCATCCATTCAAATCTCCGTATTGAAAAACCAATTTTATTTAATAAATTCTTCAATATTTTAAAAATAATCATTCACCCTCTCACATTCTTGGTAATCCGAAAAAAAATATAATTAACGTAAAATGTTAATGTATAATTTGTAATATTTTTATTTATTTAATCTTTTTCTTTTTGAGTATAAATTCTTGCCATTATAAAAGCAAAAAAAAGACACAGCGGATCAATTTGATATTCTTCGCCCACTAACAAAGAATTTCTCCACTATCCAAAATGGGCAATATCGTAAGCGCATAATTCAATCATACCGTCTATCTTTCTTTGTCATCCGATCTCAAATACGTTTTCCCATAAACGATCGAGAAGATTTTTACAGGAAGAAGATGAACGTTGGATTGCAAATCTGACAGGCTTAAGCAAGCAACTAAACAGCCATTGACAAATTTACTGGTCCAAGCAGGTACGAACTATTAATGCTCTTGAGCTGTGCAATTTTCCATATCTCAAAGCCAATTGAAGTTTGTGTGTATAGAGCATTAAATTGTGTGGATGGCCTTCCCACCGGTTTCATCAAGCAATCGCTGTTGCTTTTTCCACCAGCCAACAAACAAATTCAATTCTCGTAGGAATCAATAAGTTCCTGCTTCTGAACTTCTCATCATCAACTTCTGGATTGTTGATTGTTTTTTTTATTCATTCACAGTCAGGAAGACGACGGTGATGCTTAGCTCATCGATTGCTTCATCTGATATTCGAGATTTGCATGCAATTCATCTCCAATTCTCGATATGGTGATAAATTGGAGACTGATTTTGGTGTTTGTAGTTGCGAATTTCATTTCGTTTGTAATCGGAGGCGGTAATTCCACTTTCTGCAACAGAAAATGTGGAACGAAGACCGTCAACTATCCGTTCGGATTCTCCGACGGCTGCGGGATCCAGCTGAAGTGTAACAATATATCCTCTAGCGAGTTCAATCTCAACGGATTCCTAGTCCATAACCTAACTTCCGATAGCATTATGGTCCAATTTCCCGCCGATTGCGACCGCAAAGTGGACGTAATCAATAAATTTTCCAGCACAAACTACGCGGTTTCTTGGCAAAATGCTCTTCTGTTGCGCAACTGTTCGTCTCTTATCAATGGTTGCACTATCCCAACGGATGTGCTCCAAACAAGGTTCCAGTTACAAGGATGCGATTCTGTTCAGGAAACTGGAAATATGAGCTGTTATTCTGCTGCTGATAATAGCAGTGTGATCCTGGACAATGATAATGTAGTCATACAGACTTGTAAATTCTTGCTTTCATCGATTGTAGTGGACTCGAGTAAGGGAGATTTGGATGTTTCCCTACAGTTTCAGACAATTAAACTTGAATGGTGGCTGCCTGGGACATGCAACTGTTCTAATGATGCAGAATGTACAAATGTAAAGCTCAAGGATGGGACTCCTCGGTACCGGTGTTCTTGCATAGATGGTTTCACCGGCGATGGATTCGCCAGTGGCTTAGGCTGCCGAAGAGGTTTGGTCTAACTTTACTTCAATATTAATTTTTAAATAGAGTAGTTAGATGGTGTTAAAAAATGATCAAATTTTTGATTGGATATATTTTGCTTATCTTTACTAACTTTGAACATTAGCTTAGATATAATTGTGCAATGTGTTTTAGTTCATAATTGAGATTGACAGAGAAAGATGCCTCATTTATTGGATAGTCAAAGGAAAATTCAGATCAAGCAGTAGAGGAGGCTATGAAGGAGATTCAGGCTATTCAGCTGCTTGTGTGCAGTAGAAGCAATTTAGGCGGCTAAGAATGTTCAAAGTGCATATACAGAACATAGATATGTTAAGACTGAGGTTTTGAAGGTTTAAGGGAATATTAACAAGGCTGATTGATAAGTCAATGCCTCACATGCAATTTGATGGTACTCGCAAATAAACACCAATTATTGTACATCATATTCAAACTAGAAAAGTCAGCAGTGCTAGAAGATTGAATGGTTCTTACATGATAGGCCTGATCTTTATGATATAATTTTTTATATTGTCAAACCTCGTAATCGATTAGATAAGGTGAAACTGAAGTTCTTTATTAACACATATGTACTGGTTTTAAAAAAAATTAGAAACCGATAAATTTTTTAAGCGAGCAGAAATGGCATCACCGATGCTATACCGAAGTTGCTAGTCTGCTAGATAAGTAACTTGCAGCTTCCATTTTGTAAAATGGGAGATAAGTGAATATTTAGCTTTGAGATGATAATAGCTTCCGTTTCTATAGTTATATGGGATAAGATTCTCGATTGAGTGTTTGAATATTTTCATTTGTATTGAACTTTTCCTGCAACTATCAATTTTGCTCGACTTCTTCTCAAACAGTTAAAGAATGTTTACATCAGGTAAGGAATCAGGAACTGAATTTCTGGCCACTTGAACTTTGATATATATGCTTCATGTAGATTACTTTAATGCCATATGACGCTTAATTTATGTTACAATGGCGTCTTCTGATTGTAATCTAAAATCCAAACAGTTTTTAATACTTGCATGGCGGTATAACTGATTTTTTTTTCTGTTCATGGTTATTGTCTAACTTATATATTCATCTTTTGATCAGTCACCAAAAGAAGACGAAACGTCGTTGTTCTCGTTGGAGGTATTTTTCCTTCTGTAACTTACAGCCACCTCTTATTAGTCCTCAATTATTTGTGAGTTGAGAGCTACTGAAAGGTTCATAATTTGTTTTTATCTTCTTATTCCTTTGTGCTTTTCTGCTATCTCTGTCTTAGACAGTGTAGCTTCAAAGTAATATTCTTCTAGCCAAATGATAGACAAACTGCATTAAACCTAATTATTTTTGTGTTAAAATTCCAGGAATTATTGCTGGAGCTGCTGCAGTGGTTCTGTTGATTCTAATTTGCTACTTTGTACGCCGCCATTCCAACTCTTTGAAAAGCCGAAAGAGTGCAAAGCATCTCCTGTCTTCAGTTGCTGCAAACTCGAGTGTTCTTCTGTATCCTTACAAGGAAATTGAGAGAGCTACTAATAGCTTCTCAGAGCAGAAAAGACTAGGAACCGGAGCTTATGGTACAGTTTATGAAGGTAGACTCCACAACAATGAGTGTGTTGCCATAAAAAAGATAAAAAACCGAGACACCAACGCCATAGAGCAAGTCATGAATGAGATCAAGCTCATTTCCTCTGTAAGCCATCCAAATCTCGTTCGCCTCCTTGGCTGCTGTATAGAGAATGGTGAACAGATTCTTGTATACGAATTCATGGAAAACGGGACACTATGTCAGCACCTACAAAGAGAAAGAGGCCAAATCCTTCGATGGACAATACGGTTAGCCATTGCAACAGAAACCGCTCATGCCATTGCTTATCTTCACTCAACAGTAAATCCTCCTATATACCACAGAGACATCAAATCAAGCAACATTCTATTAGACTACAATTACAACTCAAAGGTTGCGGATTTCGGTCTCTCCAGACTTGGAATGACCGAGTCATCTCATATCTCAACAGCTCCACAAGGGACACCTGGCTACGTCGACCCTGAATACCATCAAAACTACCATCTCTCCGACAAGAGCGACGTCTACAGCTTTGGAGTTGTTCTTGTGGAGATCATAACCTCTTTAAAAGTCGTCGACTTCTCTAGGCCTCACACAGAGATCAATCTTGCAGCACTAGCTGTAGACAGAATAGGAAAAGGCCGGTTAGACGAGATCATTGACCCATTACTCGACCCACATAGAGATGCATGGACACTATGTTCAATTCATAAGGTAGCCGAGTTGGCTTTCAGATGTCTTGCTTATCACAGGGACATGAGACCTTCAATGATGGAAGTTGCAGAGGAGCTAGAACTTGTAAAGCTATCCGCGTTTCCTCAAGCAGACGACATGAGATCAGTAGCATCTTGCTGCTCTTCGCCTTTCAATGCAAGTGATAGATCTTTACCTTGTGTCTCATTCAGGAACGGAGTCCCCAGTCGGCGGCTGGCTATCCCCGTCGTTAAGGTGACCTCCGAAGGTAAAGATAGCTCCCCGGTTTCGGTTCAGGATCCTTGGTTGAGTGCAAATAGCTCACCTTCAGCACACAGCTTGCTAGGTAATGTAGTTCAGTAATGTGTATCATGATTTGGCCATGTTTTCAAGTAGAAGCTACGGTTTGTTTGAATAGGATCATGTATAAACACAATTAGGAACTGTGTTACTGAGGTATAAATGAGAACAATAAGATGAAAATAATTGCAACGAACGTTTTCATTTGATTATAATTTTTATTTAAAAAAAGAAAGAAAAAGTTGATTTTTTACGACATTTTCAACTGTCTTTGACATTGCATATTTGTACAGTTAACGGGTGGTTGATAGTCCATAATTACACCACCAGTTTCTACATTTAAGTCCATTGAATCTTATAAAATCACATCGAAATTTTCGACAATTTAGAAGTTGGAGATTGTGGTTGTACAGATACAATTAAAACCAAGTTCAACACATAAGCTTGTTAGACATAAGACAAAAAAGAAAAGAACATTTCCATTTATTGCTATCTTTAACGAAACGATTCTTAAGAATTAAGATCCAATCTATAGAGGTATCGTTGATTCGACACTTGCATACAATACATTAACTTGTAGATGTAATTTAACATGAAATTCCGTAGATTAATCTCCAATCTTAAAAGCTCCTTCATAGAGAGGAGGCCTTGACCGAGGAGGACAAACCAAGACGCATTCATCAAGAGTATCAAAGCAGCCTACACTTTGATCCGACGAGCTGATGGAGAAGCATTGTAGAGCACTAAGGGAAGTGTCAGGTAAGCAAGAGTAAGGAAGAATTGTTGGAAATAATAAAGTCCCACATCGAAAGATGGGGACACTCCGAGCCTAGTATATAAGGTCGGTGGGCTACTCCTCCTATTGCCAATTGGTTTTAGGATGGAACCTCGCCGGGTTTATGTGCTGGGCTTGGGCCTAATGCGCATGTGCGCTCGTATGCACACGACCCCGCTCAACCGGTCCGTCATTATTGTGTTTATTATCACCCTATTTATTGAGCGTTAAGATCATATAAAATAGAAACTATTCTAAAATAATAAGATAACTTCTCTAAACATAATATATCATATCTTCCAATACGCTCCCGCAGTCAAAGCGTGCGTACGCAAACGAACATCAGTTGAGCGGTGACACCACTAGTAGCTAGCCCAATTGGACGAACTATTATTGTTCATGCCCGCATTTAGTGTCGTATGGTGGAGGAAACCACACGAATGTTGGAGGTAGAACCACGTCTTTATTGTGTTTATTATCACCCTATTTATAGGGTTATGGGAGAATAATAAAGATTACACAAGATCATATAAAATAGAAACTATTCTAAAATAATAAGATAACTTCTCTAAACATAATATATCATATCTTCCAATAAGAATAACGAGAATATGGAGGTAGAAACAGTGTAGAGTATAACTCCTAACGACTGCGGGTGAAAATCTCATATTTGAAGTCTTCAGATTTTCATCACCTGTCCACGACTCCTTCTCACGAACAAATTCAACACTTCTTTCAAAAGAACCTCATAACATCAAAGCGTATCCCCAAACCATCGGACCAACCAATGTGAAACAAAGGCTCTATTTTAATGATCAATTTTGTTAATAAAATTAGAAATGTTTTAGTTCAATTGGAGGGTCTGACTAGTTACGCCATATATTGTAAAAGGTTACAGAGACCTTATAGTGAAGACGGAACGGGAGGTTATATGAGACAATCCCAAAAAAATAACATTAAAAATAATTCAAAAAAGTATTAAGCATTGAGGAACCATCCATTTGTGAAATCAAAAAAGATATAGATTTAATCATAATCAACTATTTTATTGATTGATATGAATATTCTATTATAAATAACCCGTATTTGTATTATTCATTACATCTATATATATATATATATATATATATATATATATATATATATATATATATATATATAAAAGTTAACTTATGTATAGTAGAAAGGTATACTATAAAAGGTTATAAAATTCAAGGAGACAATCCCAAAAAAATAACATTAGAAATAATTCAAAAAAATATAAAGCATTGAGGAACCATCCATTTGTGAAATCAAAAAAGATATAGACTTAATCATAATCAACTATTTTATTGATTGATATGAATATTCTATTATAAATAACCCGTATTTGTATTATTCATTACACCCTGGATCTAACTATTTTTAGTAACTAATGGATAGACAATCTTATTATTTAAAATAAACAAAATAAGAGGCACATCAATACGAAAATTCTATGAATTTTTATTATTATTGGAATAAATACTAGAAGTATTTTAATTATGTTCTTAAAAGATAAGATATCTCTTAATATTTATTTTTATGATACTATATATAAGACGATAATAAAATCGATATAACGAGGGTTTCTACCCTTCATTTAGACGCGTTAAGGTGGGCAAACCGCCATACAAGCATCCATGGTGGGTGAACAACCAATAGTTCGTGTAGTTTCACAACAATAACAATCTCCCATATTTTCACAAGTACTTTTAAAACACTGGTCGGATAGTTTTCTTCCTCGAATGTTTTCTGTGACCAAGTTCATATCTTTTCTCGTACTTTGTATCATTGCAAGCTTGTTTTCATCTTTAATATCACCAATCGTACGACCTGCCCATATCATATATTAAATATGTCAATAAAAAAATATGTACCGAAATATATTAGTTGGATTCTAGTGAAAAGGGTCTTACGGCGAAATATAAATGTCAATGTGTTTGAGCATTTTACATAATTCAACGACCAATACTCATGTTTAACGTTGACCGGTCAACAATCAACATTATGCATAATCAAGAGGTTAAAATTGACTTATTTCATTGGTAGAGAATCCTTTATATATATATATATATATATATATATATATATATATATATATATATATATATATATATAGACTTACATTGAAGGTGGGAAACAAGAGCACAAAGTGTCACAATGAAGAGGAGGCAAACTGCGGACTTTTGCATTGTTAATTATTTGTAGTTTTATGATGGGAGAAAATGAAATGGCAATATGTTGATGAGTTCAAATGATTCAATTTATAGGCAAATTTTTTTGGTTTGTATGTAATCTTTTAATTACAAAATCTGTTACGATATGCACTACTTGCTGAAAATTAATGAAATTATTTTGATATTTTTGGTATAATTAATATTACGCAGTGATTATTTCCTTATTAAAAAATTTGCCCGATATGCATTTATTGCTGCAAACGAATGAAATCGTTTTAAAGCACATTGAATCGTGATTATATTAATTTATCAGCACACTAATTATTAAGATGAATATTAAGGGCAAGATATTTTGGTACAGAAATCATGTATATGATAGCTATGTTTGGTAATTGAGTATATGAGTATAAAATTGATATACCCATATATTTATATGTTACTTTTATATTGATTCTGATATCCTAGAAATTCACCGAATTGTTCCCTTTCAAATATTTTGTCCCCCTCCAACGTCCCCTCTTCGGATTTACAGCAACTCTCGCTCATGTCTTCAAGTTATGATTTTTTATAGTCTCCCTCTTAGGATCGTTCTTTTTGATATAATGTTGGATGTGTGTCTCCCTTTCCTACTAAATATGTTTTATATGAGTATCCCCTTTGTGTTGAATTTTTTTGGTACAAGTCTTACTTTTTCTGCCGAGTTTTTTTGAATGTGAGCCCCCTTCTATGGTGATTTTTTATAGGAGTCTCCTTCTTTATTGGATTTTGTCGATACGAGTGTTCATTCTCACCACAATTTTTTTTTTCTTCCTGGTTTTTTATATACCTCATCATCTTGCCAAAGATATATACCATATATTTGATATCAATCTCATTACAATATCCTTGATATCGATACGGATACCGAAATCTAATATATTGGTATCATGATATGGGAACCAAACAAGTCCTGAAAGATTTTATAATTAGTGCGCTAAATTTTTTGTGGGATAAAATCTTATTTATTTCAACAAATACTTTTTTACTTGACTTTAACAGTATTATTCGTAAAAAAAAAATCGGTTTAATTAGTTTAATATTTTATACTATTTATTTATATATTTTTAACAACTAACTATTGCTAGTGTTACTTTGTTAGTTTATCTTTTTGTTAAACTTTTATACATTTAACAACAATAATTTGTTGGTGTTAATTATTTTAGTTCAAACTTGTTCTATTTGTTCAAAAAAATAAAGATTGTGTAGAAGGTAGGATTCGAACTCTAGACGAGTTGACACTCCCTCCCACCCTTATACCAGTTGGACTAATTAAACTTTATATATTATTTTGATGATACACAATATTAATACACAATTTCAATTACACAATATTTATACATAATTTCAAATACACAATATTAATAAATAAAAGACTTGTGTAACCAAAACTTTGTGTACGAAATACCTTTCACTGAATTTCTTTCCTGAATAATATGTAGGTACATTATGTATACTCGAGTCATTTTATATCGCTCGAGTATTTCGTACACAAGGTTTTTGGTTACACAATCTTTTATTTATTAACATTATGTATTTGAAATTATGTATCACTATTGTGTAATTGAAATTGTGTATGCTCGAGTATTTCGTACACAAGATTTTTTGTTACACAAGTCTTTCATTTATTAACATTATGTAGTTGAAATTATGTATCATTAGTGTGTAATTGAAATTGTGTATTAATATTGTGTATCATCAAAAGAATATACAAAGTTTAATTAGTCCAATTGGTATAAGGGATGGAGGGAGGGGCAACTCGTCAAGAGTTCGAATCCTACTTTTTACACAATCTGTTTAATAATGTAATATCTGTAATTTTTTTCTACATAATTTTAAGTGCCTACTTTGTCTACGCATTACAAAACATACCTACTATATACACAAAAATACGTTATGTACCTACTTAAGGGCTCGTTTAGAAGCGCTAGAAATCATTCCAGGTAACTGAATAATTTCGAATCAATAAAAAACTATATTTGGTTAAAGGTCTTTTAGTACATAAAAGTAATTTCATCATTCCATTTTATTTTCTTACACTTATTCGATTTCATTCCGTTTTCATTTCACCGCTCCTACTAAACGGACACTCAGCCAGTCAGCCTCATTCCATATGCTTCCCGCCTCGCCCGTACTTGTTCCATGAAATGCTTTCTATTATGAGTCAGCTTTTATATAATGACAAAATTTCCGATGAATTATCCAAGTTATCATAAAAAACAAATTAGCTATATTTAACATGTGAGTTTACAAACATATTTATGGATATTTTAATGACCATTGACCAAACACTTCCAAAGAAATGGGACATGTTACCTTAGCTGATAACAAATAAGGATCTTTTCTAAATACAGTAATATTTTACGATAATGATTAGCCAAGAGCATTAAACCAATGCATATAAAACGAATAAAAGTCGGAGCTCATGATTGCAGCACATTAAACTTGACCTAATCAATGGGCATTGCAATGAAAAAAAAAAATTACCCTCCTTGACTTGGCGAAATGACAGTGTATAAGTTCTATCCTTTTCGAAGTGAGTTGTTCATCGGAGCTTCTTGTTTTAAACTGATGAAAAACTTCGAATTGTTGATGTCAAAATTACACTCTACCAATATGAAAACTGAAAAACATCATTTAGTTGCACAAGTGGGATCAATCAAATAAGAAACAGAAAAAAGAGGATCGAAAACCGCCAAATCAAAGACAAATATGAAAATGAAAAGGAATATGAACCTTGATGAGCGGTGGAAGCGGATGAGACGATGAAAGAAGCTTCTCCCTTGTGTCTGTCTTTCGAGGAAGAAGTTGCCAAGAGAAATCTAAATAAATTCAAGGATCTAAGTTAAAGAGACCAAAGTTGAACAATCAAATCCAAAAATGGAGAAAATGTTGAACAACATGCACTTGCAACCAATTAAGATAGAATCAGAGTGAAACCAATTTACATAAAAACCAAGCAAATAATCGACTTTTCAGAATATGACTCAACTTTTGAGATTTAACTATTATGCCCTTTGTTGGATTATTTTCAGAATATGGCCCACAAATTTATTTGTGGTTTATGACCCACATTTGTGAAATTATATAATTTGCCAAAAAATGTTTTTTATGGGTTTTACCGTTGGATTTTAAATACGAGTCTTATTTTATATTTATATATTATATTATGTCCAAGTTTAGCCTATAAAGCTAAACTAGTTTAGTTTTGGTGTTAGGTTCGGAAACGACCCCGATAAAGCCCTAACGAGTCCAAGTTCGACATCCGTCGATCAACTTCGCCTTTTGACGCCGTGTGAGTACCCTATCCCTCAATCTAGTAATGTTTAGTAGTAATATCATGCTAAGTTGGATCTAGCATAACTTAGAATGGATGCCAGATAGTGGTTGTGGACCTTAGGGATTTATGGTTGGTTGATGGATTGTTATATTGTTGAACGATCTTTTAGAATCTTCAAGGCTAGGAGTTTGCATCCTAGCATAGATGTGGTGTATGTTCTAGTAGGATAGTGAGCATATATGGGTATCCAAGCATGAGTATGTTTTGAGCTTATAGGATCATGGAGAGTAGGAGTGTTACCCTAGCTTTTGGGTTGTATGATCTTGTAGAGATCATTGTGACTAGAAGTCTAAGGACTTCTAGCATGTGAGAGTGATGTTGATTATGTGCCTTGTTGGTCAGGCTTAGAGTATCTTCCTGTGGGAAGCGGAGTGCGGTTTATATCGGGTTGATCTTTTGAGACAAGTAAGTCCTCCGGACTTACTTAGCTAGCTTTTATGTATTAGTTTGACGTGTGATGGTGGTGTGTGTGTTTTAATTATTGTTATAACGTAAACCGGGCTATGACACCCCTTGTATATTAATTGGCCCAAGTGTATTATAACCGGGCGGTGACCACTTGTCTAGTTCAAAATGGAAAAACTGGGAGGTGCTCTACGACCAATCCAACAGGCGATGCTGATTTGCATCTACAAACATGTTTGGTGAAAGTGGACAGTGGCGAGATCACGGTGATTCTCGTGTCACACCGTAAGTTGAATTAGTATTGGAATAACGTAATAAAAGATAATAACCGGCTTGCGTGCTATCATGTTATGTGTTTACGTTGCCTTATATGTGTATGTGTCTTTACCGTTATTCTAATGCTTAGAATGTTATCTAACGGTTTATACCGTCTTTGTAGATGTCTTGCAAGTTAGGGACGCTGCCGAGTGATCCGGTGGTAGTGGGTAGCCGGGGTTCCCGTACATTATAGGACGGGTTGGGTTTTTCATATTATTGTTATCTTTTGAACTTTGTTGTTGTTGGTATTGTAAGAACTCAGCTCGAGTCGTTCTTTCGTTTGTACTCGGGATCATAACATGCATTTGCATTAAAACTATTTGGGTTTTGCCTTTTATTTGTGCCTTGTTGCAAGATCCGGTGAAATTGTTGTCATGCTAAGGGTCGAGACCCATTGTGAGGTCCTAACTCGTAGCGCTCCGAGTCCCGCGAATTCGGGGTATTACAAAAACTAGCAGGTAAACAATACAATCACCACAAGCAAAAAAACAGATATTTGAGAAAGATCCAAAAAGTCGGAACAACTAAACCCTAGGAGAAGACGCGGAACACTCGAGACTGGCAAAACACGGGATAGATGAAACTAGCGCGGTGTCTTGCTGTTGGGAAGCAGGATGGTAGAAACCTTTTTTAGATATATATACCCTCACATTGTTTTAGTTTTTACAGCAAATGATCAACGTTTTTATCTTGAATACTAATTACGAAGAAATAGGGGCATAGTTCGTATTTACGATACAAAAAAGGATCCTATACGCCAATCTTTAAAAAAGTTTTAACCTTTTTTTGTTTTTCATTTTCACTCCACAGACCCTTTGGGGCCATAACGAGCTTTATCCATCTCTAACCTTTAAGGCCCTAATTTCGTGTCCTCTTTAAAATAAGCCCAATTAATATGAATGACGCATATACATGAAACATAATTTTTTAAAATGAGTGTAATATTTAAGGAAAATTTCGGATGGTACAATCTTATTATTTAAAATAAACAAAATAAGAACAAAGCAATAAGAAAACACAGTTTTATGAATTTTCATTTAATATTGGAATAAATAATACAAGCATTTTTTATAAAATAAAATATCTCTTAATATTTTTTGTAATATTATATATAAGACGATAATAAAATCGATATAACGAGGGTTTTAATCCTTCATTTAGAAGCGATAAGGTGGGCAAAGCGTCATACAAGCATCCATGTAGAACAAACAACCAACACTTGGTTTACTTGTACAACAATAACAGTCCCCCTGATTACCACAATTACTTTTAACACACTGGTCGACTATGTTAAGTTTTTTTCCTCGAATGTTTTCTGTGACCAAGTTCATATCTTCTCCCGTACTTTGTTTCATTCCAAGCGTGTTTTCATCTTTAGTATCACCAATCGTACGGTCTGCTCATATCATATATTAAATATGTCAATAAAGAATGTATGTACTGAATATATATATATATATATATATATATATATATATATATATATATATATATATATATATATATATATATATATATATATATATATATATATATATATATATTGCATTCTATTGAAAAGGGTCCAAGTATTCACAATTATTTCTGTTAGGATTTAGTTAAACCCGGTTCGTGTCAAACCACAGATTAGTGGGTCTGAGTTTAAGTGTGAGGCCGGTTGGGTTTGATGAAGGGTTGGACAGGGTACTTGTGTTATATTGATGATGAGCTGATTACAGGGCCGGTTGGGTCTAGTTGATCGATGCCCAATGGTAAGTGCTCCAGTCCATCTCCCAGGTTGTGAAGCGGCATGAACAAAGCGTTGTATGGTTAAACGCTGCGTTGCTGAAGTTCACCTCGTGGCACTGAGTACTTAAGCTTTCTTCTCTGTCTTCAACCCTAAGGTGGCCAAAACACTTCTACTGAGAAACCCTAGATCTGAAAGTGAGGATAGAGAGAAACACAGTGAGAGAGAGATCCGAGTCGAGTGCTTCGTCTGAGTGTTGTCTTGAGACGTTCTATGTTGTCTAGATCTTGCTTTGCCTCAAAGCACAGATCATTACCTTGGTGGTTTACAGACCTCTCACCTATCTTAGTTCTTGTTATCCTGTTCTTGATCTCATAAGGTTTTTCGTTGTTTTGTTTGCTCGTCCTGTAACCGTTCTACACTGTAACTCTACCTAGTGGATTGGGCTGGCTCTCTCCTCCTGAGATCCCGCAGAGTAGAGCTTAACTCGAACTGCATCAACAAACTTCTTTGTGTTCATCTGGTTTTGAAAGACTGGTTCACTCTAGATCCAGTCGTTTTTTAATCGAAATAGTGATAGAGTTTTTACAATTTCAAATCAAAGGTCGTGACCAATTGTTCAACTATATTCGAAATTGTCCAATTATTCAAAATGTTAAATATAGTTGAATAATTTTGAATATAGTTGAACAATCGGTTACAACTTTTCTATCTAAATTAAATTTTACTTAGACAAATAAATATTATATTTGAAAAATTAGTATTTTTCATCCTAAGAAAACTTTACCGTCAAATCTCTTTTCACTTAAAATCAACTGCCCATATATAATTTTTAATTTTTTTGAAAACACAAAGCGGTTCGATCCCATAGTCGGCGCACCGACTATTAAATCGAGGCCGAAAAAGATCGACATATGGGCTAACCGTCACGAAGGAGCACAACAAATAAGAAAAAAAAACACAAAAATACATCATAAAAATACGAAAGTAGGGAAGTCTTCAAGGGAAAACAACATACTACCCATATATATATATATATATATTACATTGAAGGTGGGAAACGAGAGCACAAAGTGTCACAATGAAGAGGAGGTAAACTGCAGACTTTTGCATTGTTATTTGTAGTTTTATGATCGAAGAAAATGAAATGGCAATATGTTGATGAGTTCAAATGATTCAATTTATAGTCATTTTTTTTTATGTGTATACTAATCTTATAATTACAAATTTGTTACGATATGCACTAATTGTTGAAAATTAATGAAATTATTTCAATATTTTGGTATAATTAATACTCCGTAGTGATTATCTCCTCATTAAAAAATTTGCCCGATATGCATTTACTGCTGCAAATGAATGAGATCGTTTTAAGTTTTGAAGTACAATGAATTGTGATTATATTTATTTATCAACACACTAATTATTAAGAGGAAAAGGCAGATTAAGATCTTGTTTGGTTCATGTATCTAATATTAGTGTTAGAAATTGGATATATGCGTATGAAAATGATACATTCATATATCTATACTTTACTTTTATGTTGATTCTGATAACTCTGTAGATCCACTGGTATCGAATTCTTCTTCCTCCAAGCCCTTTGTCCACTCTCGCGTCTCCCTCTTCAGATCGGCAGAACATCTCTCGGTCATATCTTCAAGTTATGATTTTTTTTAGTTTCTCTTCGAATCGTTCTTTCAATATAATATAGTGTCTTCTTTTGCTACTAAATATGTTTTTATACGAGTATCCCTTCTCTGCTGAATTTATTGGTAAAAGTCTCCCTTCTTTGCTGACTTTTTTGGACGTGAGTACTCCTTCTCTGCTATTTTATACATGAGTCGATACAAGTGTTCCTTTTCTGCCGATTTTTTTTATCTTTACGATATCTGATCGTCTTGTCAAACACATATATCAGATATTTGATAACAATCTCAAACACATATTTCTGATACCGATACCAAAATTTAATATACTAATATCTAGACATGGATTCAAACGGACCCGAAAGATGTTGTAGTAAGTGAGGTAAATTTTAGATGGGGTAAAATCTTATTTATTTAAACAAATACTTTTTACTTGAATTTATCTGTATTATTCGGATAAAATTTTGGTTTAACTAGTTTACTTTTTATACTATTTATACATTTTTAACAACAATAGTTTGGTAGTGTTAATTTGTTAGTTTAAACTTTTTGTTAAACTTTTATAAATTTTAACAATAGTTTCTTGGTGATAATTATTTTAGTTCAAACTTGTTGTTCTATTTGTTCAAAAAAATTGTATATTATTAGTTAGGAACATTTTATATTGTTGATTTATATATTTTGTGTCCGATTTGGTAGTTATATTTATGTACTTTTTAAATAAATATTTAAATCATAAAAACATAATATTTTGGAGTAACATAACATAATTTTAAACTAATAGTATAAATGTTCAAATTCAAACTATTATAAATGTTTTGAAAAAACATAGCTAGTAAATAATAATATAGTATTATTTTAACTAATAATATAAAATATTTAAAATAATAAAACACTATATAAACTATTAGTATAAAAAAATTTAAACTGATAATATTATAGATGAAATGTACCAAAAAACAAAGAAGGTATGTTCCATAAACATAAATATGTTGTGATCAGTTGTTAATCTAATTTAGTATTTGCCAATAACTTTTTTTTTTAGGAAGGAGTGTCAGTGATCTCCGCGCATCTGGTCGCGCTTATTATAAATAAAAAGATGGTTATATGTTCATCACACGAGGGATAGCCTTACCCCTAACATCTTCACAAAGCAAATGTAAAACACCCTCCAGCGGGTCAATCATTACATGAAAACCTTGTTCGAAAGAGAAAGCTAAGCTAGCAAGGTAATCAGCAACACAATTACCTTGTCTGTAAATATTACAAACTCGGATTATCCAAGTTCTTTGTAAAAAGCCTTGACACAGATGTACCCGGATAGAAAAGGGATGACAACGTGGTAGGGTTTTCCCAATAAGGATGGATACCAGTTGAGAATCCGTTTCAATAATAATCTTTCGGAATCCGGACTCCCAAGCAAGTTTCAATCCATCATAAACACCTCACAGTTCCTCTAAGAGAACTGTGCATGTTCCAATATTGCGAATTCCTCCACACTGCCATCTTCCTAAATGATCTCTGATAACACACCCGGCAGCCGAAACTCCGCTACCTTTGACTGCACTATCCGAATTAACCTTTACCCATCCTTCTAACGGAGGAGTCCATGAGATGAAAATGGTTGCTTGATAACTTCCTCCCTCATTAGTGGCACGGTTTTTGATAATCATGTTCCAATATAGTTAAAGTGAACAAAATTTTATAATTATAGATAAAACCCTAACAAATATTAAAACTAATTATGATTTGGAGAAAAACCAAAGTATCGATTACAAATATATTATTCTTAAGATTTATTAAATCATTAAAGAGTAGGCTTTTGGCATTTTACGAGATTTACGCCTCGGCTTCAATTGGGTTTCATTCTTCTCATGTCAGTTTGGTAACGAGCGATTATGTAGATGAAGATGAGGAGAATTATTTAGTTCAAGAGTTAAGGGAATGAAATTGTTTAACAGGATGATCGAATACGGATATAAGTGAATGAGTGTTTGGTAAAAATAATATTATTGTGAGTAACATTACAAAAAAATACGTATTATATTTTTATACAGATGGAAGAGATGAAAATAAAGGGCTAAAAGTGAGATTTTAACCTTAATAATCTTCCTCTCTTTTAAATCTAATAATCTTAGGGCCCGTTTGGTTTTAACTCCGGAATCGGAAACGGAATGGAAACGAATCTAGTTCATATGTATACCATTATTCATGAAAGTTTGTGGAATCATTCCTTGTGCTTTGAAGGATTTGGAGTAGAGTTTGATTACTTTTGATACCCTATAGTGTAACAAAATGTGGGGGAGCAAGTGTATTTTGCATTAATCCATAAGGAATGATTCCACAAAACTTCATGAATAAGGAAATACATATGGACTAACTTCGTTTTCATTCCGTTTTCGGAGTTGAAACCAAACGGGCCCTTAATCTTCTTAATTTATACCCTTACCAGACGGAGCATTTCATCTCACATTGTCGCAATGTATGTTGATATGCATTTTAACCTCTGTGATGAAATATATAATCAATGTTCTAAAAAAATCATGTTAAGCATATTTACATCAAAATAATTTTTTTAAAAGGAAAAAGAGTCTATCACGCATACGAGAGCCGAATCCAAAAATAATAACATATTTTAGCACAATGCTTCAAATGCATAATATGTGACAAAAATAATATCATCGGTAGGGTATGAAGTAACAAACCTAATGCAAACCTACCAAGATAGGTTCAACCTTAATTACCTAATAATATATCTAACAAATAAATGATACATTTATATTTCATCTACTTTAGGTGTTGTATTTAATTATTTAGGATACATTTTAATCAATTTAAAATATAGAAAACTATATTATTATTTTAACTTATTATTTATGTATATATGATAAGTTTATCTTACTTTTAAGTATGGATAATTAAAACAATTATCCTAAAAAATATAAAAAAGCATTCGCATGATTATGATTTTTTTCCACCCTTGCTATTAAAAACATTATATAATCATTCAGATCTAAGATGAATATAAATATATATTTTTAGTAAAGTAAAAATTACTCCTAATTTATAAATTAAAAATCGACACATTAAATTCGTCATAAAAATGGCATTTATATGAATAAATGGTGTTACATGGGATCGTGAATTTATGGACCAAAGTCGTATACGTGCCCTTGTGGTCACTCTTGGGCAGATGAGATTAGCTGGAAATTAAATGCCAAATATATACTATAATGTATATTTATTTAATATGCAATAGTAAAAAATTTCCCACTTTCCGATTATAAACTTTGTAATAAAATGATTAGTGCGCATTATAAGGATAAAATAATCTTAAATCGGTTGTTAAGGCTGAAGCTCTAGCGCTTCGTTACGGCAAGAAGCAATAAGATTAAAAAATTTTAAAAATTGAAACTGAAGGTGATAACGTGTGTTATCAAGACAATCCAAGGATTGTGAAATTGCCCTTGGGAGGTCGCGAAGATTGTATCCGACTCCAGACTGGATCTTCAATTCTTTGACGAAGTCCATGTCAAACATGTATTTAGAGAAATTAAATGTGTTGCCGACCGACTGACCCATTTGGAAACTTCGAACCCCAACACTAATTTTTGACGATCCTAAGTATTTTCATCCGAAATGATGCTTTAGCTTAGACTACTCCTAGAAAGTAGTTCAACCTAACCGCTTTTCATTAAAAAAAAAAAAAAGTCGCTACTCTTTTATATTTATTATATTGCATAATGAATAATAATAAATATTTTAAAATTTTTTTTACGGATATGTACACCATTGATATTCAAATAAAGTAGATTGTTTTTATATAGGAAACATTAAAATATATAATTTATGCATAAATAATTTTAAAAAAAGTTTATGTACAAATAAAGTGATGCATATGTGTGAAATGTTACGTACGTTTATTGTAGTTTAAGGACATATACCTTAAAATCGGTGCACTTTCTAACTATATTGAGAATATTACATATTTAAGTACAAAACTTGTGTCTTTGTGTTACTTTTGAAAAGTTTATGCGGTTAGACTCAAATAAGTGTAAAGTTCGTGGCAATTTTGCAATATTTAATTCGAAAGAGTATCACTCTAAAATTCGAGCTTCGTTAACGTCTACATGTGCGCATGAGTTTATACCTGCAACCACTATTCTCCCGAATCCCCAATTCTCTGTTCCAACTTCCACGTATTCGAACGGCGAACTCTCTCACCGCCATTAAACCCCAAACTTCAAGCTCTGATGGTATAGGCCGACTCGTAACATACCTTAAGAGTACACAAATGGCAGCTGAAAGGTCAAACTCCAAAGGCCAAGCATGGTAGCTTTCCATCAAGTTTCTGTTCCAGAATCCAGATATATGATAATTTTGATTTTTCGTTTCCGTTAATCTTTTCTTTTTCTCTCTCCTTCAATTGCAGGTTCTGCACCAACGGATTGCCAAGTGATATTGTTGTTGAAGTCGATTACATGACATTTCATCTCCACAAGGTTGCAATTTAGTTTTCGGTCCCTCTCTCTTTATGTTTATCTAATGCCGTTGGATTTTTCATCTTTTGACGACTTGATTTTTGGATTATCTCTTGCAATTTTGCTGCTATTATCAGTTTCCTCTGATTTCGAAGAGCAAGAAGCTTCACGATCTGATAGCAGAGCAAGAGGATGCAACAAAATATGTATCATCAGATAGAATTGAGCAAATAGAAGTTGAAGAAGAAGAAGAAGACGAGCCTGAAACCTGCCACATTTCGCTACCGGAGTTTCCCGGTGGATCACAGACTTTTGAAGTGGCCGCGAAATTCTGTTACGGTGTAAAAGTTGGAATGTGTGCTGCAAACGCCGCCGCTCTCCGCTGTGCCGGTGAGGTGCTTCATATGACTGAGGAGTATTCAAAGGACAACCTGATATCTCGGACTGAACGTTTTCTCTCCCGTTCGGTGTTTCGAAACCTTAGGGATTCAATCTCCGCGCTGAAATGCTGCGAGAGTCTGATGCCTATGGCAGAAGAATTAGGGATTGTACAGCGTTGCATTGATTCGATCTCCAATAAGGCAGCGATTGAGGACTCCTCGTCTCTCTTCGGCTGGCCTGTAAACGAATCGGCACTCGCCGGAGTGTCATACCGTTCTCCGTCGATCGCTGGCGGCAGAGATTCTAATGCGAGGAAATCGAAGAGTACTCCGTCGAGATCAAAGGTTGGAGGTAAAGAAATTTGGTTTGAAAATCTCTCGATTCTTTGCTACGATTTTTTTGTTCGTGTATTAGAATCTATGAAAGCTCTAGAGGTAAGTTCCGACATAATAGAGAAATGTCTTCTCTACTACGCGAAGAAGTCGTTTCCCGGAATCAATCGCTCAAGCAGGAAACAATCAAATCATCAGACCAACACTTCATTGGCTTCGGAGGCAGAGCAGAGAGCGCTGATGGAATCAATTGTGGCCAACCTACCTACCGAAAAGTGCTCCAGCTCATCTCGAACAGTAAGGTATCTTTTCGGATTGCTTCGAGCAGCCAATATACTAAAAGCCTGTGAGAATTGCAAATGCGCTTTAGAGAGGAAGATTGGGGCTCAACTAGAGCAGGCTAGCCTGGACGATCTCTTGATTCCGAGCTACTCGTATCTTAACGACACACTATATGATGTTGAATGTGTTGAGAGGATCTTAGTATCCTTCTTGGAGAGCTATGATTGGAGATCCGAGGAAGGTTTAGCCGAGAATTTCAATGGACATAGTGTAAGATATCCAGCCATAATGTCAGTCGGGAAGTTGATGGATGGATACTTATCCGAGATTGCTTCAGATGCTAATTTGAAACTGGAACAATTCTGCAGTTTGGGATTGTTTTTGCCAGATCAGGCTAGATTATTCGATGATGGCCTCTATAGAGCTGTGGATTTGTATCTTAAGGTACATAATACATTGATCAATCATAGTTCTAAGTTTTGTCCAGCTTTGATCAATGTTCATCAATCTGTATGATTTTGCAGGCTCATCCTTGGATGACAGAATCCGAGAGGGAAAGGCTTTGCAGTGTAATGAACTGTCAAAAGCTCACATTAGAGGCATGCGCGCACGCAGCACAAAACGAGCGGCTTCCACTACGTGCAGTAGTTCAAGTCCTCTTCTTCGAGCAGCACCAACTCCGCAATGCCATAGCAGGCACAATTCTATCAGAAGAAATATCTCCATTAAACCGCGAAGAAGAAAGACCACAAACCAGCAGATGGAGAGACGCTGTAAGGGAGAATCAAGTGCTGCGTCTCGACATGAACACAGTCAAGAACCGGGTTCACGAGCTAGAACGCGAGTGCTCGACAATGAAAAAGGTTATCCAGAAATTCGATAAAACCAATCCCTCGAACAGCAACCGGAAGAGCTCGTTTGCAACAAAGTTCGGATGCAAGTTCAAAACACAAGTATGCGATTCGCATGAATCAACTGTCATGGAAGGTAGAAAAGCAAGGTACGTCACAAGTAATGCACATTTTCGTAATAAACCAATAAATTGATCCTTGCAAAATAATATTTTCATAGTGGTCAATACCCAAGTCGTTTAGAGTAGACTGTAGACTTGTGGACCTAAAGAGAGGAGGTTTTGGAGTTTTTGGTGCAGATTTTTGGTACTTGAAATCTTTGGCCTTTTTATGGAAATTTTGATTTGAAGTGATACTGGTTTGTATTTTTGCAGCTAGTGGGTTTGATCACTGTGATTCACTTAGGCGTTTTGTGGGTTATGTATTGGTAATTTGAGATGCAGCTAATAATAGTGTGATGAAAATATGACTGTTGTCTTGTTTGTTTTGTCATTCCATTTGTATGCATTATCTTAATAATTCGAATACTGATAATGTCAATGTTTAGTATGATCAAAAGAGGGCAAAATCGACTCTATTATTATTGACCATCGACAAAAACACCGACAGAGAGAAAAGATATCCCCATAATTTAGTAGAGAGACTACATATACTGATATACATTTTAAAAACTTACCATTGTTTTTTTGGTTTAGTAGAGAGACTACATAATACTAAATTGAGTAAATTACAGAAAACCACCTCTTATTTACCTACATTTTCACTTAACCACCTCTTATAAAAAAACTTTCATTTAACCACCCATATCTTATTTCCGTTAGCAAATTACCACCATATTTCCTTTCTGTTAAATATTCCATCCCTGGGGCCCATTGAAAGTAATTAGTGGGTTTAATTATTCATTCAAAATAACCTTTTAAACTGTTAAATATATAGATATTAATTTTCAATGAATCCCAAACGTTATCTGCGACAGAAAACAAATTTCCCCCAAAAATTCTCCATTATCGACTCAAAATTTGCCAAACTCCTAACCCACATTCTCCATTTTCAATTGATAATCTCCCAAACCCAAAACCCACATCTCCATTTTCAATTGATAATCTCCCAAACCCAAAACCCACATCTCCATTTTCAATTAATAATCTCTCCATCCTGGGCTGAAATTGACAAGCTCTTCTTCCATACTCCAGTTTTGACTGAACTTTCAAGCTTCTCTTCCATTCTCAATAAAATTGACAAGCATGGTCGGTCGAAATTGTCAAGCGTTATTTGAATTGAGAAGAACTAGCGTGAAAGAACCTAATTAGCATCCTCAATTCCAACATTGCCGGTTGATATCGTTTTATTAATCGAACATCCTTCAATTTGTATATTCATGATTTGCATAAGGAAGATATTGTTTTGGAAAACTAAATTGCTGTCAAAATCTGGTCACATGTTATGAAACACTTAAATTGAGTAAATTGTGATTTCCCTTCAACTTGCATTAAAGCAAACCCAAATTCAATACCCATTGGCAATTTTCTGATGCATACAATATCAATCAATATCAATTGACAATGCTAGAATTTCTGGATACTAGGGTTTAGCTTCGATCCAGACCCAAAACGAAGTTCAATGGAGGGACGTTAGGGTGCCCTTACGCTTGCAAATTTGTCGAAAATGGGAGGAGGAGTTTGGTTATTTCAGTAAAAAAAAAAACAGAAGATGAAAGAAGAGCTATGGAATAGGAGATATTTCACTTTCTGTCGACTACAGTGTAGGATTCACTTAAAATTAAGTGTATATATTTTACTAATTAAACCCACTAATTACTCTCAATGGGCCCCAGGAATGGAATATTTAACAGAAAGGAAATATGGTGGTAATTTGCTAACGGAAATAAGATAAGGGTGGTTAAATGAAAGTTTTTTTATAAGAGGTGGTTAAGTGAAAATGTAGGTAAATAAGAGGTGGTTTTGTGTAATTAACCCTACTAAATTTAAAATAAAATTGAAAGGTTGTTTTTCAGCGAAAGGTTGTTTTTCAGCGAAAGACAATTAAGGTAAGTGTGTACCACAAACCATAAATAGCCTTAAAATAATTATTATTATTTTCAATTTTTAAGAATTATACCATGAATAAGGCGGCTGACCTCATGAACCAATTTATTTGAGTTTAAAATTTGAAATTATAACACTAATTGTTCATATTTTGGATTGTTGACAATTTAATTATGGTCAACAAATTTCCCAATTTATTTTAATCAAGAAGTCAAAAACCTAAAATATAGATTAAATTTTCAGTTTCATAATTTAATTGATTAATACCAATGACAATCCCGTCATTTTCAAATGATTTATACAGTTTTTATGACTGGAATTCAACCATCCCGTCATTTTCTGAAGAATAGTATCTATCTTTCCTATAAAATGGAGTAATTTATCAATATTATTCACAAATTTATCTCCAATTTGTGATTGTTCTCAATAATATTTGCTTCCCAACTTAGGGCGGTGCATACGGTCCGGACCGGATATTTTCGGTCAGGTCCGGACCGGTAAACCGTAAATTGATAAAATCTTGGACCGTAGACCGGACTGGGACCGGACCGGTTTGTACCTAAATTGTGCAATTTTAAATATTTCGGACCGGATCGGACCGAACCGGACTGGACCGGAAATTCGTAGTTTACGGTCCAACCCAGTTTACAGTTTTATATGGTCCAAAAATCAGGCCGGACCATAACCCCGATTTTCAAAAAACCCTGAACTGTTACGATCCAGTCCGATCCGATTTTTCGGTTCGGTCCAATTTTGCACAGCCCTGTCCCAACTCCCCAACTCCTTGATTAATGAATAGTAGCAACTTTGCAATTACCAATTTAAGGTTCTCTTTATTGTACTTTACTTCCCATAGTTTGGTGAACATAATTGAGTGTCTTTGATTCCTTCACCGACCGATCATTGAATCAATAATTATGTACCTTTATATTGGTCAGAAGACTAATCATCTTATCAAATTCACTTCATTTATACTCTATTGAATATCCATCATCAAAGTTCAACCATTACATGAATTCTATAGCTATTTTTATATTTTTAAATAAACTAAGTTTACGTAGAAAATAAAATGACTCCAAAACGATTATCAATACATGTTAGGCCTTGTTTGATACGATTTTAATGAATTTGAAATCGGTATCCAAATAACTCGTTCCTAGATTCATAACAAGCGAGCCTAAACAACCTATTGATAATTTTTAAAAATAATTCCGTGCAATATTTGTGGACCGATTAATAATACTCTGAAGAATCCTACAAATATAACCAAAAAACATATTAAATTGATAGTATATGGACCAACAATTTCCCTTCTTCCCTCGTCAATAGGGAAGTGTTTTATTCAGTTTGCATCCACTGCAACCATTCTGTCTGTCCTCCGCAATAAATTCTAGATAGCAACCAACAATTTATTAACTTTTTCAACATTACCATTTTTTATAAAAATAAATATAAAAAAATCTAACCTTTTTTTTTTAAGTTGTTTTTTTTTTTGGTCGAAAGGAGTACACTACTCCGCGCTAGAGCGCTTTATTAAAAATCAAACTACAAACGAGAAATCCGGGGGAAACTAACACCCCTAAAATCATCCAATAGAAAAGACAAAACACAAGGGGGGGAGACCCCGGAAGATGTAGACCTACGTCACAGGAAAGTTGAACTACTAATTTGAACTAACAAAGTAATTGTCATATTTTCTCATAAAATAGTTGAACTAACAATGCATATTATAGAGAAAACCGAGCCAACAAATTTTATAATAAAAGTGTACTAATAAAATTCAGGTATCATTAGTTCGAATATTGTATTTTATTAATTCAAACATATACCGTTAAAAAAAATAAAAACATAATTAAAAGTTGAACTACTAATTTGAACTAACAAAGTAATTGTCATATTTTCTCATAATGTACGAGCCATTAGTAAAAAAAAATTGAAATAAACTTTGTAAATAATAGAACAAAATTTTTGAACGAATTCGAACTTAAAAAGTGTTTTGGAAATAAAAATAATGTGGGTACACTTTCTAAAATCACAAATTATCACCATACATATTTAAATTTACAAAATTATCACCGCACCTCTTGTTATATTGTGTAATTGGATAAAAGATCTAAAAACAAGCTAATCAATGACCCATAATATTACATAATTCCTTACATAAGAATAAAGAGTGAATATTGTTTTGCTAAACATATTTGAAATTATAATCAGAATAAACATCTTTTATTTTTTATTTGTATAAAAAAATAAAAATTGCTAAAATAAAAAAATTGCTAGTTCAATGGAGCAAAGTTTTTGCTAATACATAAAAATAATATTAATATGTTAATTTGAGCATAAATGGGCTTTGAACAAGTGGGCCTAATCTCAACCCATAATGCAAAATCCTTCAATTCAACTTCAAAACTCCCAAGCTCTTCATTTCTGCTGTTGAAAATGGTTCGTTGATCAATGACCACCACCAAATCAACATTCAATCAATTTATAACAGGTCTGTTATCCATCTCGAATCCTCGATCAATCTATCTGCTTGCAAATTCAACGGTAATGAATATCATCTTCAATCATCCCATTGCTGATTTGGTATTCAGAATATTTGCGTTGTTGTGTTCATAGCATTCTTCCATCTGCAGGAATCTCATTGTTTAACTTTTCAAATAAAAGTTCAACTTTAACAACACAGGCCCATTAGCTCAGTTGGTTAGAGCGTCGTGCTAATAACGCGAAGGTCGCAGGTTCGAGACCTGCATGGGCCAAAATATTTTCTTCTTTTTTTTTTTGCTCTTTTGGCAGTTTGTTCATTCTATGGTTGTAGAAGCAATCTGCAGATTCAAGGATTCTTCTTACTTTCAAGTCTTTTATGAAATATCAAATATACACGACAGCAAGATGCTAATGCATACTCAAATGGTGATAGATTAGGTTTAAGTTTTTTAATACGAGACGAGTTATTCGGATTCGGCTCAAAAAAGTATGATTTGAACTTGTTCGCTTTTTTAAACGAGTTTATTATGAAAACATTTTGTATTTTGTTTAAAATTTGGGATTGGCTTGTACGGCTCAAAAAAACACTATAGGGTTGTTATATTAGTCGAGTTACTCGAGTTTAGCTCAACGTAATCTCGTTCACTTTATAAACAAGTCGAATATAACACATATAAAGCTATGGTTAAAATTTAGGTTTATTTCGTTTATAAACAAGCCGAATTTGAATATATAATGCTCGACTCGTATAGTTGTATAACAACGCTAATTGGATTCGAGGTCATACGTAATTTACTATTAATTAAAGTTAAGATGAAGTTATTGTGACGAGAATGTTAGTGACAGACACACCAATTTGTTTACCGATATCCACACACCTGTTATCCATGTTTAATTTATAATTTTTTGTATGTAATATCTCGAGTTTATTGCAAATTCATTCGGCCGTCCCAATATTTTTTTTTTTTGTGAGATGAGATATTATACACATCATAGATGAGATATATGACTATTATTACAATCAAAACATAATAGTTTTTCCTATTTATTGGTAGAAATACTATTAAGTTTATAAACACATGCTCCATACCTTTCCATAACCGGTCATGTCAAGTGTTGGATAGATTAGACCCACACCCACCCACCGCCAACCATAATTCAATGTTCGTCCTTATTACTCCAACAAAAGATGAACACCAATCATCCATTAAGGTCCAATATAAAACGGGTTCATCGCACATCCGAGCGCATATGTGTATTGGGTCAAGTTCAACACATAAGCTCGTTGAGTTTCATGTTAAAACTAATTGACAATAACCCCTTAAGCGCAACCGAGTCAATGTAGGAACATTAATCCTCCACATCTCTTAAGTGCAACTGTCTGACTCGATTGAGACTTGACGACATGTCTTAAGTTCGGCTAGCCCAATCGGACAGATTATCATTGTTCATGAGATCAAGTACTGTTATAGAGAAATCAAGCACATAAATAAGCCAACGAGAATCCTCCTAAAACAAGTTGACGATAGGAGAAGTAACACAACAACTTTATATACTAGACTCATTATTTCATTATTATCGATACAAAAACATTAATCCTCCACCGCATTGATCACAACTTCGTCTTCATTCTCAATCAAATGAATCTCTTCCACCTCCTCACTGAAGCGATCCAAAGTGGAAAGAAAATAAATTTCGACTTTGATATACACTTATGCATTGGGCACATAATAGGTTGTTAGATGTAAGTTGTTTTACAACAATATAACATGAAGTATAAATCTAAAATATAAATTTTATGAATTGTCCATCTTATTGTAAATTGATTTTATGATGCAGTGATGTGGTTTTGTGTAAACTCACCGGATTATATGTCCTTTATGTTGTTGTTTGGTTGGATACGCCCGTTATATATAAAAATTAAAAGATTGGAATTGACTCGATCTAGACTTAGACAACACCGATAGAGTTTCGCGGATATGAACCGATGTGTCTGAGTTGGTCTAATATTAGATGAACCGATAAAAGGTTTAGACTTTGGGTCGTTTTCTTTGCAATGGATTTGACATTTGATTTTTAAATGTAATAGATGGAAACCGATAATGTTATTTAGAGTCTTAATCGATTTACAAATTGTGTCTATATAAGAAAGAGAAAAAAATCGAAACAATTTGGTTTACTAGGCTTTTTCTAGTTTTGTGTTTAGTAAATCTACCCCTTGATAGAAGAGTGTGTGGAGTTTGAGAATAAATACAAAAGGTTGGGGTATATTTACTTAATTGAAACATTAAAACGTCTAGTTAATACTATAGTTTTTTCAAAAAGGCCTAGTTACCAAAATTGCCTAAAAAAACCTTATCTAATTTATAGTACATTATTACCTTATACATACGATTTCATTTTACAACGCTCTTAAGTTTTTATAATCGAAGTATGTAAAATAAGGATAAAGGGTGATTTTCTTACAATCATTTTCTATTAAGAGATATAATTTTACTATGTATTAGTCATTGTTATTAATCGTAATTACAATTGTAATCTCATAGTTATCTTATCCTAATATATGTGTGTAATGTGATTCAGATCCGTCCAATAAGGGTGTCACTCGGCCCAACAGCACGGGTCCCCAATTTTTTTGGGCCCAATAATATTTAATTTTAGTTGGTTTAAAACATAAAAGTGTGATTGTCATAATGGTTATAACACAATATTTGGTGTAATTAGTTTTGAGTTCAAACCCTTTGTTAACACAGGTTCGGTGGCCCTGATGTGATGAACGATCGAATTAAAGATAATTACTTTTCACACCTAAAATTGGATGAATTCAAACATAGTGTATAACCTTACGAGTTATTCCTCCTATCGCAAATATATAAATTCGGTGGACTATATTATCAGCAATTAATTTTAAAATAAAACACACTAAACTTATGTATTGAATTTGAATGTAACGAATACACTCGTACACTCTATAGCTAGTTTATGTCGCACTTTAACCCATCTATTTCCCATAACTCTCGTTCATCAATCCCTCATCTATTTACATGGGATTTATTCATCTTTTACATTTTCGACCTACAAGATCAATTTTTATCATTTATTTTCCAATGATAGACAAAATAACGATCCAAAAAAGACGAAGAAATGGTCAACTCTTAGATCTAATTTGTTTGCCAAATATGGTCTCTCATGGGCTGTCCTCAATGCATCATTGGACTTCGTTGCACGAGTGACTATTTAAGAATCATTAATCACCAAAATCATAATAAAAATATAAAATAAATAAAAAATGTGTGAAGGAGAAGCTTCGTACGAAGACTACGTAGGCTACAAATCCAGACGAGGGAACATGTTCAATAATTGTTGCTTCATTATCTAAATGCATGGTCAGCGTAATTTCACGTACATATAATGATATATATATAATAATATTGGCACAATTATTATAGCCTTACAACTTTACTTCATTAATATTCATATTAATATTTGTTTAAGTTCTACGTCTATGTATGTCAAAGTCCGATACAGACGGACCGGTAGAGCGGAATCATATTCATACGAGCGCACATGCGCATTAGATTCAAGCTCAACACATAAACCCGATGAGGTTCCATCCTAAAACCAACTAGTAATAGGAGGAGTAGCTCACCGAGCTTATATACTAGGCTCGGAGTGTCCCCATCTTTCGATGTGGGACCTTATTATCTCCAACACACCCCGCAAGTACAACTAGAGGATATAGACCGAGTTGCACAGGTTAGGATCGCGAGCCGAATTGAGGGTAACCGCTCTGATACCATGTCAAAGTCCGATACAGACGGACCGGTAGAGCGGGGGTCGTGTGGATACGAGCGCACATGCACATTAGGCTCAAGTCCAACAACACATAAACCCGATGAGGTTCTATCCTAAAACAATTGACAATAGGAGGAGTCGATCACCAACCTTATATACTGGGCTCGGAGTGTCCCATCTTTCGACGTGGGACCTTATTATCTACAACAATATTTTTTTTTTATTGTTCCAATCATGAAAGCTAGGAAACCACCTCAATAATCATGTCACGTATATTAACTTTGTGTAAAGCTAACAAGTTGGTCTGAACAATGTATTTAGTTGCTTGTTTAGTTGTTGCATTATATAGCAAATCAAACTTATTGTGTTCAAATTATTGAGCAATCATGACAAAATAAAATCTTGCTAATTGATATTTTATGTAGAGTAGCAAAAATAAAAATGAAATTTAAATATCATACAGATTTTTTTTTCTTCTAAAAATGTGATTATTTTTAGAAGTGCAAATATCCTATAGTATTTTAGTAGTATTTTATGTTATCTTTCATTGCAAGTTGTTGATGAAAAAGTTTTATAAGATCATATGTACTCCGCATAATATATCGGATTAATTTTGTATATTTATAAAAAATAGATATATTTTTATTATAAAAATGTTTGTAGGTTATAATATAATTTTAAATAATACATTAATTTATAATTAAAATAAACATAACGAATATGAAATAATGTTTACAATGAATATTTACTAAATATTATCAAGTTCCTCTTAAACCGTCCATATATATATATATATATATATATATATAGAGAGAGAGAGAGAGAGAGAGGGGTCAGTTCTGGTGAGGATGACCCTTGTAGATAAGAATTAAGAGAGTTGTGGTGGTGACACGTGGCAAGCCACGTCACCGAATTTTTTATTATATTTTTTTTCCCTGAAAAAAAAAATCGGTGTCGTGGCATGCCACATGTCACCACCACAAAATGAATAGTTAGTAAAAAAAAAAATGGTGTTCATAGTTGTCAAAAAAACGTTGTTCATATATTTACAAGTATGTGTTCATTGTTCTTACAACTATTCATGGTTTTAAAGTAAGTGTTCATGATTTTTAAAATAAGTGTTCATGATTTTTAAAGTAAGTGTTTATTTTTTTAAAAAAGTCATTGTTCACTTGAATTAGAATATATATATATATATATATATATATATATATATATATATATATATATATATATAAGGATTATTTTGTTGTACGTTTGAGCACTTACAAAGTTACATGTATATATTACTAGAGCATAGCACGTACACAAAATCAAAGATATTACATCCTAAATCGATTGGTAATAGGAAGATCAACTTATCATTTTTCACGTATATGTACATTATCCTCGATCCTTGTTTTACCACATGATAGAAATGGGCTATCGAAATATTCAATCTTAATTATTTTAGTTTATTTATAAAATTAAATACTTATCCAACGAACTGTAAACCGAAAGTT
Organism: Fagopyrum esculentum; assembly: GCA_033239045.1. Taxonomy (NCBI): domain Eukaryota; kingdom Viridiplantae; phylum Streptophyta; class Magnoliopsida; order Caryophyllales; family Polygonaceae; genus Fagopyrum; species Fagopyrum esculentum. Next base: position 146,481,187 of record BSUD01000005.1, read on the forward strand.
GTATGATAAGAAAACCACCGATGTAGTATCATAATACAATAAAATAATAAAGATAGTTAAAATTAAATATAAACTGACTTAATATATCTAATTATAATATATAATCAAAACTATATTTATTGTGCATTACGAATGTACAGGTCCAAACTAAGATATAAATCCAAAAGTATATATGTACCATAAAACCAACTATAATAAATAAAAAATAAAGTGCAAAAATGATTCGAAAAAAAAAACAAAGCTAAATGCACGAGGTTTGTTTTACTAGAGTAAAAAACAAGCGCATTCCGATGGCGCTTAAAAAATAAATAAAAAAACAAAGATTTTGAGCGCCGGCGTCTTCAGAAGGCGCTCAAATCTTTAATAAAAAAAGGGCAAAAGTAGGAAGGCGCTCAAATCTTTAATAAAAAATAGGGGGCAACAATAAGAAAAAATAAGTTTTTTGGTGCCACCGCCATGTGCCGGCGCTCAAAACCCTATTTTTTTTTAATTTTGCCCTTTTTATTTATTTTAAGATTTGAGCGCCGTCGCAAAGCGTTCATACTCGGTATCAAGTAAATTTAAAAATGTGTACATAACACGCCCAAAAAAAAATGAACGATGCAGAAGAATTGACGCAGTTGAGGGGTTGATGCTGAATTAAGAAGCCGATATTCGATGATTCGCCAAAGCTTGTTGTCGGGTTGTTGATTGTGTGTCCCACGAGATCCACGTGGCAACGCTTTTTCCTAGCAAGCGGCTTCCAACACTCCAGCTCACCCTTGCATGATATGCCACGTGTTCATTCAATATTAGCCCTCCAGGCTACCTGTATTTACACCGCCACTCAATCCATGCATAATACATGTACAAAAACAAGGTACATATAATTCTTTTTTTTTCTCGAAAAATGTCTTTTCTTTGTCTTTAATCATTACAATATTGAAAGTGTATAAAAGAAACGTGAATATGGCGCTTCCACCTCGACCTAAAAGTAACAAATTATTAGCCGTACAATCATAATAATATATCTTTTTTTTTAATTACTTTTATCGACAATTCGAGACATGAAAAATCACTATCGACAAATATCGTGTCTTAACTAGTGTATTATAATGCCCAAAATACCCTCACTGCTCAAGTCTACATTAAAATTTACCAATATTTTATGGTTTGTTTACCTGTATATTAGTTTATTTTCGAATTTATAAATTAAATGAGTTTATATAGGTTCATAGTTTATTTTCAGGTTTATATCTTGATAGGTTTATATAAATAAATTAGATAAAGTTATTTACTTGAAGTTTATTTTTTGGGTTTATTTTACTTCAAAGGACTCTCATGCCCCTAAAAAAACGAACAATAACGTTGAATACTCTGGGATGAACAAATAATATCAAGATGAAAAACCACAAGGTCAAAATCGGGTTTTAAACTAAGCTCATGCCAACAAAAATAACCTTGGTCTTAAAAAAATATTTTTGAGTGGTTTATAAACTCATATAACCCTAGAAAAATAAAACAATCCCTAGTAAACACCTACAAAAATTAAACTCAGGTTTAGAAACTAAATGAAACACAAATAAGGTACAAGTAAACAAACCCTTAGTCCTTTACAAGAGATAGTAAAAAGGGTGAATTATCGAAAATTATCAATCAAAAAGTGTCTCATTTTTAAATTTGTTAATATTTTTTTAAAATCAATAATATTTTTTAAAAAAATTAAAAAAGTTTTTGAATTTGTGGGCAAAAAATTTCCAAATTTTTTGTTCAGGTTTTTTTATATATGAAAATTCAGAAAACAAGCTACCTCACTGCTCATGTCTACATTAAATTTACCAATATTTTAGTCATTTGAGGAGATAATAAAAATTGAATGCGGCCCGCACTAATTACTCGTACAAACAAAAACCACTTGGGTTAGGATATTCGATGGCCGGTTTTAGACCGAACCCGGTCCACTAGTCGCCACTGGTTTTACAACGGCAAATTGACTTTACATTTTTTATTAAAAAAAAGTGAGAGTAAGTGTGCAAGTTAAAACCCAGTTGGGCCGCCAGCTGGCGGTGGTTGAGCAGGTGGCGGGCTCCTAAATCGGCGGATCGTGTAGCGTTGCGCGCACTGCAGTGTGCAAAACCCTTGCCTGGTGCTTTCATGTCCCCTTTCTTTCTCACATTCCCTCTCTTCTGTTGCCTGGCTTTCCCTTTATATTTTTATTATAAATATTCCTTCTGACAATCATATTAAGTATCTAAAAAAAAATTCATGATCTCATGTCAATTAATGCCCCAAATATTTAAAACAATAATGGGTTTGTTAGAAAAATAAGGAATTTAAGATGAGTAAATGTAATAAAATAAATAATCTACATGATTTCTTACTTAGTTACATGATTCTTTCTCCGAATATAAATAAATGACTTTTTAGCCATTGACACAACTATTAAAAAAATTCAAAAACAACCTTAATTTTATAAAGTTTTTTTTCTCAATTTTATCACTTATTAAATGTTTACCACCCTTTTAGACCAATAAGTGAATATTTTATTATGAAAGTATTTATAAAAACAACTTTCAAGAACTATTCTTACAACTCTCTTAATTAATAACCTTGAAAATATAAAACCATATTTAAATTTAATCAAAATTTAGATTCTAATAAGTCATTTATTTACGATAAGAGGAAGCAGTGTAATGTTTTGGATTTGAAGGTGATTTATCAATAATTATATTATTATTTATGTCATTTTAATAAAAAAAATTTATTCTTTAAATTTAATCCACCTCCAAATAATCAAATTGACCTTACCCGCAGCCGATCTCGAATTTCGCACAACATTAGTGGTTTGATAGACGTCATACATGACCAAATATTACTTTCTCATTATTACCTTTTTCTCAATGTAAAAAATTGAATTTTTATTCGGTCAGACCGGATTTGTTTTTATTTATGGGCCCGGTTTCACCCGTTAGAGATTTGGAGGCCCACCACGGTACTTACCGAGAAGGTGAAAAGCAAAGTTTTATGCAATAACCTATATAATTTACTAAAATTACAGAAAATAACTCACTTTTGAAAGCATACCACTTATAGAAACAAGTTTGACCATAAAGTGGTAACTTTAAAAGTTAGGGCTATTTGGTGAGATTACTTTCAAAGGTGGGGAATCAAGAAGTCCAAAAATAAAAAAAAATAAAATAAAATAAGGAAACCACGCAGTAGAATTGAAGCAGAAACAGACAAACACAACCTGTACTCACCCGGTTTACAGGTTGGCAACCATTTATTTGGAATCCCAATCCCAAAACGACGTCGTTTAATCTCATTCTTTTTCCTCTTTCCTTTATATATACACACATCATCATCTTCTTCCTCCCATCAAAACGACAACTCTTCTCTTTCTCCTCAGAACAAACAACAAACCATAAAAAAACAAACAAAGAATGGGACTATGCACATCTTGCGATGCCGGAGCTCCAGTAGCGACAGCGAAGGTGATTCTCCACGACGGTCGATTACAAGAATACTCGTATCCAGTCAAAGTCTCGTTTGTCTTACAACGAGTCTCAGACGATTACTTTCTCTGCAACTCCGATGAGATGGAGTTTGACGACGTCGTTTCAGCTGTCGATATCGATGAAGAGCTTCAACCTGGACAACTCTACTTCGCTCTCCCTCTCAGTAATCTCCGACGACCTCTTCAACCAGAGGAAATGGCCGCATTGGCGGTTAAAGCAAGTGCCGCTATGATGAAAAACTCTAGCACCGGAGAAAAGTGCCGGAATCATACCAAATTGATGTTTGACGAGAAAGAAACCAGATCGGCGGTTTCCAGAAGACCGAAATCGAGGAGAAATTCCGGTGGCCGAAGGAGTATGAGAAAGGAATTCGCGGCCAAGTTGAGTGCCATTCCTGAGTAGATTATTAAGCTAGTTAGTGTTCCTGATTTAGTCAATTTGGGTAAAAAAAGGTAAAAGAAGAAAGTAAATTTTCTTTGTACATAACCACGGTGAATTGTAGAGTAATTATCTTTTTTGTTAGATGGTCAATTATCCTCCCAATTTTGTTACTTGTAATGGGTCAATATTCACGTTATCTCTCATTTGATGTTAATCAAAAAGTAATTAGTCAATAATTATCTGCTAATCCCGTTTGATTATAAAATATAATCCAATAAATCAAAAATGTGTTTTTACCTTATATAAGATTTAGAGATTCTTAAAGTTAAGAATAATATTTAATCTTTATGTCCGATTGGCTCAAATCCTTGTATACAACTACCAAATCTTGAGAATTTAGTGTATAAATATTTGTTGTCCTTTATTGTAGTAATGCAAGATGGATAGTAACAACAAAAATACTTTTTGAGATATAGTAAGGAATAATGTTTTAAATGTTATTCACAAAACCATCACAAAATATGTTATTTACAAAAAAAAATATATTAAAATTATTTTATTAAAAAAAAAAGGTGAAGGTAAGAAATGACAAAGGTAAACCTTATTCCCATAGTTATATTGTTGGCTTAAGTATTCCGGCGTCTGATACCATAAGATGGTTAACTGATAGATGTTGACCTCCTTAAGTAAAAAAAAAAATGAATCTTATTGTTAGATAAACATAACTTATATTAACCTTTGTGTGATTCCACCAGCGTAGAATATAAAAAAATACAAATGACAACAAACGAAAAAACAACAAAATAAGTGGTAACCAATCAAAAATAACAAATTTGAAGAATGTCGAATGAAAAACTTAAGCTTGTAAGGCGCCAAACACAAAAGCTAAAATTAGCGATCAACAATTAAAACAAGAGTAAATTTGGGAGACACAAACATAAAAATTCTAATATATACTTAAGTATTCAACTAAAAATAAAATTAGACCAACTTTTGAACCAATAAATGACCTAACGGAATTTAACCCTTGTTAGTAACTTGTAAGTTGAGTTTTTCAACTCAAATAGACATAAAGACTTGTCTAACCTCACTCGTTGATTCGAAAAGGCAAAACTTTTAAGTCTGCAAACGTATCTTTACTTACAAAATTATATAGAGAGATCGTATATCTTAGGAGAACAGACATCATCGTGTAATCATGAAAACATGTCTTATTGCTTAATATATTATTTGTAGTTATTATTAGTTTTGTTACGAATGTGTCATATCGTTTAATGTATTATTCGTAATTATTGTTGGTTGAATTAATTATTCGTAATTATTATTAATTATGATATATACCCTAAATCTCGACACTTACTCACCATCTGACGGTGTAACATAAAAAATATTTACTCTTTTACCGTTGTTCTCTTTTGGCATTTTACTCATAGAATTTTATGGACAAAAAAACATTTCCTAGGAAAAAATAACAATATATAATATGAAGTTACAGCTGTTAGATGCTGTATGCAGCTTCTTTATGGCTTTGTGCTTTGAAATTTTACAATTCCAACGACCATAATGTTAAAATAGTATTTAAAGGTTATACTGTACATAATATATAATATAACTATATATTTTTTTTAATTTTGTTAACGTATGTAAAAAAAATTACAATGCGAGTACTTTTTAAATAATGTAACTTTTTATAAATTGACAATATTATCTCTGATTCATTCTAAAAAAATAGTTTATATCATAAAGATAAAATTTTAACCATATGTGAAGTTTTTCTTTTTCTGAGATATAAATTTCTACAACTTATTTTCATATTTTATTTATTTTAGTTAATTAAAAACAATATCCAGTGAAATTAATGGTCAATTTGTATAGTCTAGAGAGTTTGTACCAACACATGAAAAACTACATAAATTCAGAAAATATAAATCAAACTTAATTTATACTCTTATAGTATAGGTTAGAAAAATATATTTTTTACTCTTGTACTTAATTTTTTACTCTCGTAAATATGTCGATTAAAAAATATATGTAATTAATAGTATTACTAAAATAGCAAGTGGTTGAGCTATTTGGTATTTACAAATCCAGGTTGGCATAATTTGGAAAGGTTTGACCGTGCCACGTGTATGAGTATGAGTCAGCGCTGATGAGAAATATGGTATTAAAGATTAGAGTGTAAAAGTAGTATTTCATGTTCATGTCACCATATTATCCGTAACATCACCTAACAAAAATACGTTTGGACCACTATTACATATGTTCTTATCAATTAGGGCCCGTTTGGTTTGAACTCCGGAATCGGAAACGGAATGGAAACGAACCTAGTCCATATATATACCCTTATTCATGAAAGTTGTTGGAATCATTCTTGTGATTTGAAGTAATTGAAGTTGAATTTGATTACTTTTGATACCTATAGGGTAACAAAATATGGGAAGACAAGTGCATTTTGCATGTAAATACAAGGAATGATTTCATATAATTTCATGAATATGGATATACATATGGATTAAATTCGTTTCCATTCCGTTTCCGTTTCCGGAGTTGGAACCAAACGGGCCCTTATTGTTTAATTTAATAGTTTACTTTGTAATGCCAAGTTCGTTACATATACATTATTTAGTATTTACCATGTATAATACAAAATTAAAGATATAATTCGAATATATACAATCTGAAAATAAAATCACGGGTGGCTAATATTACACGTGATCATATACGGATTGCATGTTTTTGTGTAAAGTAATAAAGTTTATTATCTTTTTTTTTTAAACAATTTGGTTTACTAGCCTTTTTCTAGTTTTGTGTTGTAAATGTATCACTTGAGAGAAGAGTGTGTAAAGTTTGAGAATAAATGCAAAAGGTTGGACTATATTTACCTAATTGAAACATTAAAAAGCCTAGTTACTAGGCTAGTTTTTCAAAAAGGCCTAGTTACTAAAATTGTCCCTTTTTTTTTAATATTTGACATTTAAGAGACTGGTTGTAAGCTCGTTTATAACATATACTTAGAACAAAAGTGAAAATCAAAATTATAAAAATCAACAATATATACCTAAAATATAACGATTTTGAACTTGACTAACAAATCATGCTTATGCGAAATTACATTTTTGCTTATTCATAATATGGATAGGCGTGAGATTCGGTCTAGCTCAATTTTAACTCGTGTCAACTTGGATATAAATATTTATGATTAAATATGTTTAATAATATAGTGTTTGGAAAAAAATAATATATTTTGGACAATTCTTCTTGACTTGTTATTTATGCAACATTATATACAATATTGTAAAGTTTGATTTTAACGTTAAATATTATTAATCAAACCCTTGTAAGATCTCTTCTTATCAATAGTGTCTCTTATCTAAAACCAAAAAATAAAATAAAATAATCAGTGAAAAAATAAAGTTAAAATAGTGTGAGCTGTAAATGTACTTTAGGAAACAAATTATATGCACAGAGTACAGAGATGTAGGAGATCTCAGCTGCCATGCTGAGTTGGCATTCCACAACGTACGACGTGGCTTAAATGACTATGTTAGACTATTTTTAGCATTTAAGTAAGTAAAGTTATTACAACTTTTGTAATATCCTAATAAGTCGGACTTACATTTTAATCGAGTTTTGGTATTTTTTATATTCGAAAAATTTAGAAATTAACGAGCTCGATCCATTTTTGAGTACCTTGACCTAGACATGTGTTGCAAATCAGCGGTTTAGCCGGTTTGTAAAAAAAAAAAAAAAAACCAAACCGGCCCAAATCGCCAGTTAACCTCCGGTTTGGTTCACTAAACCGTTGGTTTGAGTACCAAACCGGCCGGTTTGACACAATAAATTGAAAAAATATATATACCAAATCGGCGGTTAAACCGCCGGTTTGAGCCGGTTCACAAACCACCGGTTTGACGGTTTGATTCAAACCAGACCCATGTTTACCTTGACCAATATAACAAACCGATAAGTTACTTTAGCTGAATAAACCGAGCCTAACCGAGCCCGACTAGTTTGCCTCATTCGAGGACCCTAATCATAAATAAGAAAATGAGTCTGTTCTTGTAAAGTGTAATTGTTTGGGCCATTATTTGGAAAGTATTTGTATTGACTGCCCATGGATCTAGTGCATTGCACTATTATCTCTTATGGTGGGCCTCTTTTCCTCCGCCAACCCACTTTTTGGTTTCTATTAGGTAATTATAATGCCCGGTCTTATATAATCCAAAAGATTATCTTACGATACGATAAATACCCCGCGATTTATAATATGAGATAAGTTATTCGAATTTTGCTCGGGTTCACTTAGTCAAAAATACAAAACACACAAGTTTATTTATTTTCTAAACGATGCGAATATGAACACATTTTAAAGTTCGTATACATTTTAGGCTCTGTTCAACTCGTTTTGGCAAAGCTTAGTTAGTTCGGCTAAAATAACACTATAAGAGCATTATTTTGGCCGAGATACTCAGGATTGACTTGTAAAAACAATGGGCTCAAGCTCGTTCATTTTCTAAATGAGCCGAATATGAACAAATTTCAAAGCTCGTATAAAATTTAGGTACGGCTCATATTACAACCCTCTAAACAAACAATCTGAATCTAATAAAATGTATTTGTTGAAGATAAAAAGTTCACACATCTAAAGTGTAATTTTATTCTCTTTGTTTTGGTCGGAAGGGGAGTCGGTGGTCTCCGCGCATCTAGCCGCGTTTATTATATATGAAAAGGTAAGTGATCAGCGTACGAGGATACGTCGACCACTTCCATCAAGCCGTAAAAGACCCACTAAACCAAACACACATGAAATATTCAAAGTATAGTATATAAGATCGATGATCTACTTCTCCAATTGTCAATTGATTTTATAATGGAACCTGTCGGTTTATAAGCTACACTTGAGAATAACGTGCATATGTGCTCGTATGGACACGAATCTTGCTATCCGGCCCATCTATATCAGACTTTGATAATTGATAGTATTTTCGAATCGAGCTCCTCGACTAAAAACTCACATCAAACTCGTTTATTTTCTAAATAAGCTATTTTCGAATCGAGCTCCTCGACTAAAAACTCACATCAAACTCGTTTATTTTCTAAATAAGCTATTCTCGAGCAAAACTCGACAACCTCAACTCGAATAACGGTCCCGATGGCTCGATGTTTTGTAAACGGAGACGATGCAATGAATATAACGCAATGGCTAGCTTGCATGAATACGTGGTAGTATAGCAATATTAGACGTCGTTTTCGTTTGATGTGTATGTGGTGATCTTATAGGAAGGCGAATCGTGAGTATGAGTTGTTTGGATGGATCATAATCGACATACGATAGGTAGAGATTTACGCGTAGTAGGAAAGTCGACTATTCAAAGCAATTAAGTAAGCAATTCAAAAGCTAGCTTATGCTTGAGGGAATGATGCTAAGGTTTTCCTACCGGTAGGCCATTCACCATTTTGTCTTCTTAACTCTATTTATTATGTCTACTGCCCTTACCTTATCATCATCATCTTGAATCTTAATCAAAACCAGCTGGACTTTTTGTTTTTTTTTTTAATCTTTGGTCTCCCGCGAATGGGCATGTCGTGAACTAGTGATGATTTCGGTTACTGGATTCTCGTCGTCTAGGGCTGGTGCAGTATTCCTATCGCTTCGCGTAGCAGTGCGATTGTACCTTCTAAGGTCATGTTCGATAAAACGAGGTTTTTGGGTGATTTTAGTTTTTTGATTGGTGTGTTTTTTGTGGTTTTGTAAACATGAGAAAATATTTAAGAAAAAGTATATGGTAAAATAAGATTTTGAGGTGGATTATATAATGTACATTAAGAAAAAGAGATAATTGATGAAATGAGGCACATTGGGTAATTAGACACCCTATTTTATCAATAAAAATATAAAGATAAAATTGAGTAAATAAGGCCGAAAATATGAAAAATTAAAAATTCCTCTCTCCCCTATTAATAATCAATTGATTTTGTTAAATCCGTCCAAAACTTCTTCTCATTACCGGAAAATGACCTCTCATCGATGCAAGGAATGTCCTCGAACAATTCTAGACCAACCCCACTACTTTGGCTCATGAGGTCGTTCTACGGCCCGCTCGACTTGCTTGCTCCGACGTCTTATCGTCTTAATTTTTCTTATCTATTTTAGTTTGGTTAGATTTATTGCAAATCCACTTAGACGTTTTTCATCTTTTTAGATTTGATCTTATCTTGTTATCAAAATAAGATCGAGGAATCTAGGATTTTCGGGCTACCCCTTACCCAATTTTAGTACTATATAATCTAAAATTCTTCGCTATATAATCTCTTAAAATTAAAATTTATTAATTGATCGAAAAAAGTGAGACACGATTTTAGGATAAGTATTACATATGGAAGACCCTCAAGGCCTCAACAAAGTTGATTAGAGCATAATTTTCGTGACACATGAAAAACTATGACCTAGAAAACTTGATATGGGCCTAATGGGCCGAATAATAATTTAAAGGCCGAGTCAATGGCCTAATACTTGTTTCTTCATTCGGATAATTTTCTGTTCAAATATTTTTAGTGTTTGTTTCGTTTCAATAAATTAAAAAAAAACATATTTATTTAATAATTTTTAGTAAATAAATAATTTATAAAATCAAAAAATTTAAACAAACTGTAAAATACATTCAATAAACACATAAAATTCTTTTACAAGAATTTACAACTAAAGTTATACACAAGAATGGAAGATTAAAATGGACAATTAGTTACAAATATTTGAAGAAGACAAATAATACATATTTTGGCCGGGGAGTAAATCTTAAGCTAAACGACTCGAACAAAAGGCTCATGACCCTACAATCCTCGATTATCAGATAACCATAAGACCTATTCTCAGTTGCAATGTTTAACGTCGGACCACCATAATATATATATTCATGAATAACAAAAGAATAAATTTTTATAAAGTATTCAGTAAAATAAATTATATTTTCCAAAATTTTGTTTTTAGCTTTTTATTACTTAATATATGTAAGTTAATGATAAAATAACTAATATATGTTTAATACATTCATAATGTAAATAAATAATCTCATAAATTTATTAATACATTATTGGCTCGCTCGGGTCCATTGCGTTACGCTACCAAGCGTATTACAGCTCATGAAACCCAATTGATGTACTTGAATACAAATTGTCAAATTCTTCAAAAACAATAAATATACAAAATTGTCAATTGGGTTTGCAAGAGGACCTTAGATAATATGTTTAGGGTTATTAATTGTAATTATGTTATTTGATCTTTGTATCCTTATGATATTTTTTCTTCATATATATAAAGCATACATAACGAGTTCTCAGTCACATAACTATTTTGATTCATTGTCTATTATGGTATCAAAAGCTTCTTAAAAAAACTATAAGTTTTTAAGAACAAATTCGCTCTATCTCGCTACCACACTCTCTGTCGTGCCCTAGCTGTTACCACCCCTTCCGGCTTCCGCCACCAATGTCACCCGTTGATTCCGTCTTTTAACCACATTTTCGATAGTGCCACCACATTTATTTGTTGTATCCCTACACCACCGTTCCTATGAGGACTCGGAGTATGTTGAGCAGGGAGTAGGCGCGGTTCTCACACATCAATGAAGACGCCATCCAATACCGTACCTGCGGCTTGACCAACCGTGCTCGCAACCTCCCATGTCACGCCGGGGACGGACCCCAACAACGACAACAACACGGACGACCCTCTGACGAATTGGCGATAGTCACCACCGCCGTAATCCTATGTCACCCGTAGTTCGCCTCACCAACCGTCATACAACACTCATCCGAAAGTTGGTACATGGATACAAGTGCAACTTCTCATATGACAAGCCTTATTGTACTCCATCTTCCTATTTTAGTTCAGGTTCGTGACTATTAGAGATAATAAGTTCCCATATCACAAGACACTTCGAGTCTAGTATATAAGGTCGGTGGGCTACTCCTGCAAACGATCTCGCTCTACCGTTTGTATAGCACTTTGACAGTTACCTTCTCATATGACAAGCGTGGACCGAGGTAGACTGGTAGGGGAAGCTCTTGCAGATAAGCCGGTATTGGCCGTTAAATCCACGGAGACATAGTTTGTGATGCATCGGCGATTGCTTCTCGCCATAGTCTGATTCAAAGTCCTCCATTTTAGGGAAACCGATCAAACACAGTAAATGGAGGGCATTTCCAATGTGTTTGACCCAACTCAGATACAAGCAAGGACGGTTAAACTCTATCTTAGATTCTCAATGGGTTTTTATATTACATTGATTGTCATGGGAATCATGGGATATGATTTGGAGGAGAGATGATGGACAATCTTAATTATTTGTTTAAAATTTTGATTTTGATTAATGAGGAGATATTTTTCTATTTACGAAACGTGATATTATGTTGGACATATCTTTTTTGTGGTTAATTTAAAATCACTTGTTTAAATTCTTAATTTTGATTAATGAAGAGATATTTTGATTAATGAAGATATTGGTAGAAGTGTGCAAAATCGAACCGGACCGGCTATGATCCATGTTTTTTTGAAAACCCGGGTTATGATCCGAGTCCGGTTTTGGACCGCATTAAACCGTGATCCGGGTTGGACCTTACTGCAAATATCCGGTCTAGTCCGGGTCCGGTTATGGACCGAAAAACCTCACAAAAATTGCACAATTTAGATACAAATCGGTCCGGTCCGAAATACTCAAAATTGCACAATATAGGTACAAATCGGTTCAATCCGAAATCGGACCGTAACGGTCGGATCCCGCTCCGATCTACGGTCCAGGTATTATCAATTTACGGTCCACCGGTCCAGACCGAACTAGATAGATTCGATCGGGTCCGGACCAGACCGTATGCACAACCCTAGATATTAGTCAAATATTTTCATTCCTTTATTTTGATTAATATTTTTCATTGTCTAATTTTTTGTGGTGAATATAAATTTTATTTTAAATGAATTTCTGGTCAAAATATTATCCAAATTTTGACACATTGCAGTGAGAAGTAAATTATAAAAAAAAAAAAAATACAAATTGGGCCCACCACATGAGGTTCCGGTCTAAACCGTTCTTTATATATGTACCTCCACCGGCAAAAACCCCATTTTCCACTCTTTGAAAACATAACAACCTAATTTAGCTTCTTCACACTATCTATATACTCAACGACAACCTCAAAACTCCAAAACAACAACAAACCCAATCTCCGATCATCTTCCCCGATCTAGATCTCCATGGGAGGTTGCGCATCAACCCACAAACAAAACCCACCAACCCTCACCGGAAAACCCCACAACAAGTCCCGGCAAGTGCTGATACTCCTCGCCGGCAACAAGACCAAAAGACCCGATCTTTCACCGGCGACACCGAAACCGGAGGTAGTAAAGGTGATCTGCGAGGATGGGCGGGTAGAGGATTTCAATCCGCCGATTACGGCGAGAGAGGCGGCGGGTGTGGTTGCGGCGGCGCCGGGGAATGAGGAGAAAGGAAGTGGGTATCTGTGTAGTTGGGAGTCTATGTATGTGGACATGTGTGTGCCGGAGATTGCGGTGGATGAAGAACTTAAGTCCGGGCAAGTGTATTTTGTGAGGGGTAGATCTAAGTGTAATTTGCCGTTGTCTCTTCATGAGATGTGTGATCTTGCTATCAAGGCTAGCTCTGGACTTTCTCTTGAGGATTTTCACTCGTCTTTTCGACGATGAGGAAGCAATATAATAATGGATTACAATTATCAATCTAAGTTGTTGTGATTGATCGAGTTTTTTTAAAGGTTTAGATGAGGAATGTAATATTGTAATTTGTAAATGGGATTTCTCCCTTTGTTCAAGTATTGTATATAGTTCTATTGAAATTCTCTTCAGAGACGACAGATCTAGATCCAGCAACCAAAAACTATATATATATATATATATGCCCTAGCAATGAAAAAAAATGTAATAAATATGGCATTAAAAATGGAAAGAAATATATATAAGGTGAGCATGGCAGGATATGTATGATTAATAATATATAGAATTAAAAGATAATTTGGATTTGGCGATTCTTATAATACACAAGTTTTTAAATTGAAATGGATGAGAATCATGAGATGCATGAGAATTCTTTGTTTGACTGATTCGATGTTGAATTGTTGAAGTGCTTGATAGAGGCCACGTCCCCCAACAGCTCACGACTTGATATATATATATATATATATATATATATATATATATATATATATATATATATATATATATATATATATATATATATATATATATATATATATGGTTTAAATTGAAAATGTTCGTTCCCTTTAATCAAAATAATGAGGGTAATAATTTGTTTAATTTATTTAATATTTATCATATACTTAAATAAAATCTTAGTTGAATATATAATATATAAATTAATATTTAGACAATTAATTATATTGCTAAACAATTTCGAATATAGTTGAACAATGAACATATTTAAACAATTACGAATATGATTGAACAATTTTAATTAAACAAATAAATTTTATATTTGAATAAATATTATTTGTTCAATAACATTTATATAACAACATTTATTCAAATATGAACAATGGTCACATTTGGACTATAACGTGTTATTTGTTCAATTTATATAATAACATTACCTGGAAAGCAAACTGAGATATTTAAAACAATTAAAATATTTCAACACATTAGTACAAAATTTATACGGATATTATTTTTTTTAAAGATCTATTAATTGAATCGATAAAAATGATATCAATAATATAAGAAAATAAATATTAGAACAAAATATTTAATAAGCCCTACTTTTCATTTAACTTTTTGTGAATTTTTGAATAGTCATATGGCATGTGACATGTCTAACATTCAAGTATTCAACCTCCCAGCTCCCACCACTAACCACTTTTTGCAAGAGGTCTCCCCTCAATATGTATATATTCATGACTTGGACATTTATTTTGTAGTTAGTAGATTAATGACCTTTATTGACGACTCAATACAACGGTTTAATATTAGAAAAGTTACTAGAAAGTTGGCTCTTGGTCGGCTTGTTAAAAGTTCGGTTCGAGTTTATTTTATTTTTAAACGAATCAAATTTGAACACATATTTAAAGCTCGTAACAAACTTGAACATTTCAATACTCGTCTAGTTTGGATAAAGCTTGGTTTGTTCGGTTAAAATAAAACTATAGGAGCATTTTTTTTTAGCCAAGTTATTCGGGATCTGCTCGAACTCATTCACTTTCTAAATGAACCAAATATGAACATTTTAAAGCTCGTATAAAATTTAGACTCGACTCGTATAACACTCAAACGTGTATCTAAGTCCGGGAACAAGGTTGAGATAATCATATCCGACTTCAGAGTCAAATTCTATTTCTTTGACGAAGGGCAAATTATATATATTTTTAGAGAAATTTATTGTGTTTATCGATTCACCCATTTTAGAATCTCGACGTCAACACCAATCAAATGTTTTAGCACCTTTTAAAGGTCCAATCAAATGGTTTATATTATTAAAAAATGAAATAATAAAAAGTGTGGTAGACGTGTAGCAATTGTGACCGTAGTTGAGGCAAGATTTACTGGGCTGGACCCAATGGACTTGGTGGTAATGGGCCGGGTTTGGACTCTAACGGTCTAACTCTAAAGAACCCGGTCTTACGTCATATTTTTACAGGCTTACAGCCCTTGTAACTTTTTTGGGGTTGATAAAAAAAAATACATCGGATCCGAATGGGTCACGTGAGTGCACAAAAATGACAAAACTTGGTGGGCCATGAGTCCACGTCGGAGCACACGAATCAAATCAATGAGCGATCGTCGTTGATCATAACTTTGATGATTACATGACGACGAGATCTTACTGTTCCCCACATGAATCTGCAGCTGCATGTCATCTCTCCCTTCTTGTAATGTTCCTCTAATTCTAAGTTGTAACGTTACATGTCATATATTATAAATCTCATGTCACGTACTCTTGTAATATGCCTCGTAATGTATCACTCTTTCAAAATCGATTTGGACTCGGGTCGATTGGACTTTGAACGGGAAATTAAATTTGTCTAACCCGGATCGATTCTGATCTGGATCAGAACGGATTTGTGAGAGAGTCGCAATTGGCCAAGTTCGTGTTCTACATGTTCTCACTACATATAGCTCGCCGACGTCTTCACTAAAAGTTTGTCACCTCGATTTTTCGTTCCGCTCTCACTATTCGACCTCCTCCTCTACATATCAGTATGCCGACATCTTCACTAGGATTGCTACGAAGGTTTGTTACTTGATTTATGTGTGTTTATTGTTTGGACTTTGGTACGTTAAATTGTTTTTGTTTTTGTTGTTCGTGGACCTTATGACCTATCAACCGATTACTTCAGCTAAATGATCCGATTTGCTCCCATAAGTTGTTTAAGTAAAATGTTGGTTTTCACTTGAGCTTATATACCTCCCTTTCTCCGAAGCTAGAACTGAGAGGAGTTCATTGCTTACTCTCTTAGGATTTTGACATCCACGAGAAGAGATCGAGGTCGAATTCCGATCCAAAGTGTTTTAATGGCGATTACTTCAATGACGTTTATGTGCTAGAGTTGTCATCAATTGATAAGAGATATTTCACAAGAGTAAAAGAGATGAATCATATAGTCAATCTTCTTCATATTTGTTTATTTTTATAAGCTCGTGTATTTTTGTTATCTTCTCTTATCCTACATTCTTACACTTGTATTATAAGTGAAATGCGGAATAGGCAGATAAAATAGTTTATCCAATACTCTAGAAGGGGGGGATGAATAGAGTATGGAATCTTTTCGCAATCTTAGGATAGGTAAGACCTTATCGTAAGAGATAAGACCTTATCAATTAAGATAAAGGCTTATTCGAATTTATAAGATCTTACACTTCTCTATAAGATTGGAATTAAGTGTAAAGATTAGACAAACCAGGAATGTAAAGAGCAGTAATGGACACACGATATGTTAACGAGGTTCGGTCACCAACACGACCTAGTCCCCGCCTAGGATTGATTCAACCCTAGGATTCAAGTAGCTTTATTTTCCTTCTTCTTGATGAGTTCCAGATACAACCTTCAGAAGACCTTCCCTCTTCTAAACTCAGAAGTCTTACACTTCCTATCTAGCAACTCACTCACTCGAAAAGAAAAACTAAAGTACTCCAGATACAACACTCGTATCCAACGTGTCTAGAAATAATAACGGTTTGTATGACTCTAGTTGAATTGTACTATCAGCTCGAAAAAGATCTCACACTTCTCAGGGAAGTATAATGATGAAGCTTCGAATGTGAGATCGGGTCTTTGTGAGATATGTAGAATTTATCTCTCGGTTTTCGAAGTAGGCAATGAATGTGTATATTGTTTCTCCTTCCTTGTCTCTTTAAATAGACAAGCGTATCAGCATTTTTGAGTTTAACGTTGAAGAAGATCTTGGCTGCATGATCTTAGGAGATCTTGGTTTGTTGAGATCTTGGGTTGTTGAGATCTTGGGTTGTTGAGATTTTGTTTGTTGAAGTCAAGCGGTCAAAGTCAAGCGGTCAAAGTCAAGCACGATTTGTTGAGGTTGAGAAAATCTTCCAATTTTATCTTAAGAAGATTTAATTAAAACAAATCAAAGATTTGTTAAAATCAAATCCCTTAAATAACTCAACAAGAAGGAAAAGCCACTTGTACGTACGCCGCGCAATTTTAGTTTCTGTCCAGTTTTGGTAAGTCTTACCAGTTTATGTAAGGCCTTACTGAAACCTGGAAACCAAGGTTTTTATGGTAAGGCCTTACCTAACACTGTAAAGACTTTACCAACACTTGTAAGATCTTACCAAAACCTGGAAACCAAGGTTTTGGCTTTCATCAACCATAAGTAATGTCTTATTTATCAAGGTGGAGTTAACAATCTCCCCCTTGATGAAAGACAAAACTTATGATCTATTTCCTGCATTTGAACAACAACAAACAATATAATATAACATAAGCGCATATGTAGGATCAAATTTTGAAAACGATCATCAATGCAAGTTTTTCAAAAACGAAAACAACCAAACCAAACCAAGAGTTTTCAAAACATTTCAAAAGACAAATATTCTCCCCCTTTTTGTCTTTCAGCAAGAAAAATTTAGAATTTAAAAGGGTCAATCCGAGACTTCAACCACTTCTTCAAACCATTGCCCGTAATTTGAAGAAGACCCAGCTCGTCTTTTACGACAACGAGCACGCACCTTTTCCCTCCATCTCTTCTGTGCCTCACCAGTAGTGGTCCAAGCCATCATTTTGGCTAACTGTTTTTCCTGATCATTTCTGTACTTCTTAACTAAGCCATATTCCTCCACTGTCAAGATAGTCGGCTCAGGTTCAATGGGTCGAAGAATCCCTCTTTTTAGCACCTTTCGTTCACAGTTGATTACCACATTTTGACACACTTCTTGAATGTGTTCCACAGCATCCTCATCCAAAGGCATGATCGTAGTAGTAGCTCGATGAGCTAGAGATGTCAAAAACAGTAACTGGTTGAGCTTCTCATTAACAATTAGCAACTTCTCATGCGTATCATCCTGTCTATCCACAATATCAGCACGAGCAGTGTTCAAATCCTTCCTCAGAGCATCCACTTCAGCTTCTAAATCCTGAATTCTCTGTTCGGATGAGATTTGAACAGTTGATTGATGTTTCTTCAGAATCCAATCCCCAGACAAAGTTTTCTCAACCCCAAGCCTTCCCCAACAGTCCTCATCAATTTTTCCCTTATGAAATACCTTATCCTCATCTGTAGTATCAATTTCAAAGAACTCGAAGATCTTTGGAAATAAATTGGCATAAGGAAGAGGGGCTGTCAAAGGGGTATTCACAGTGTGCACCATGTAAGATAAAATCAGATTAGGGACATCAATAGGATACCCAGTAAGAACCAAATCCAGAATTTCTAAGAGATTGTCAGTTACAATCTCTCTGGAATGCTTTCGTGGTAAAACACACCTTGCAAGCAAAGTAAACACAATTTTGGCTTCTAAAGTTAAGACGTTATGGGTTTGTTTTTGCTTTGGCTTTGAGGAAGTAGCACCAGAAGCAATTGGTTTTTCAAAGAATGTTTTCTGGGCATGGGCAAGACACACATTTTTCGAAGGATGAGTTTTGGTGTCAATTCCCTCAGGGACGCCTAAAATGATTGCTAAGGAAGAAGCAGTAAGAGTAATTTGACGTCCTTTGATCTGGGAATGAAGAGTCAAAATCCCCTTTTCTCGGTGTGCAGTGAGGTTAACAAAGAAAAGACGAGTAAGACGAGAAAATGCAAAATCACCCAGATTAAACAAACTCCATAGATTAGAACATTTCAGCAGATTAACACACGGCAGATTCATAGACTCAAGAAACCGTTCATCAACATTTTCACAGAAGCTTAAGGGACGATTCGCAAAGCCATCTTTCCACATTCCCGCTTTAGTATAGTTCAAGAACCAAGAAAAAGGTTCTTCACTACTAACCTCAAATCCAGACGGTGGCGATCGAAGACGATGTTGAGGTGTATCCTTTGCGGCTGGGGGATAAATTGGTTGAGCCACTTGCCGAGAAGGAGAGGGAGTGGACATCGAAGAATCGGAATCCGAATTGTACTCTTTGAGAACAGCTTTGCCTTTTCTAGCCGCCGATCGCTGCTTCTTGGATGTTGGAGCAGAGGATTGAGTCGAAGAGCGTTTGGGAGCCATCGCAGATTAGGGTTTGGAGGTGAGAGTGAAAACGAGAAGTCGGAGATTTTAAGAGGCGTAGAAGAAAATCCGAGTAGGAGATCTTTGAAGATATAAGACGGAGAGAGAAAGAGGAAAATCTTTTTAAAAAAAAAATATCTTTGTAAAATTTTAATTAATTTCAAAAGATTAAAATTATAACCGAAAGATTTCCAAAAATAATCTATTAGTTAGATATCTATTGAGATAATAACCAAAAGATTTGATCCAATTTAATCTTTTAAACAAAAATCAAGAACATACTATTATTTAGTAAGGCCTTGAGATGTATTGTAAGATCTTATTATAAAGAATAAGATCAGTGTTTGTAACACTATGGTAGTAAGACCTTGAAATGCATGTTAAGGTCTTAATGTAGGGAATAAGATCAATATTGTAAAACAATAATTGCTCCCCCTACATTTGTGCCTCCCTGTTAAGCATACCAAGTTCTAACCTTATGAAGTTGAATCTCTCTTCGGGTAAAGGTTTTGTAAAGATATCGGCCAGTTGTAGATCTGTAGAAATGAATGTCAAAGACACATCACCTTTTTCTACATGATCACGTATAAAATGGTGTCTCACATCTATATGTTTCGTTCTTGAATGCTGTACAGGATTTTTCGAGATAGAAATAGCACTGGTATTGTCACATTTTATTGGTATATCTTTAAAGTTGAATCCAAGATCCTGGAGTTGTTGCGCAATCCATAAGATTTGTGAACAACAAGCTCCAGCAGCAATATATTCAGCTTCGGCTGTTGAGAGAGCCACTGAATTTTGCTTCTTGGAATGCCAACTTATTAGTGAAGTACCAAGAAATTGACAACACCCTGAAGTGCTTTTTCTATCCACTTTATATCCTGCAAAATCAGCATCGGAATATCCGATAAGACCGAAACTACTTTGTGTGGGATACCATAGACCTATATCTTTTGTACCATTAAGATATCTTAATATCCTTTTTACCGCAATGAGATGTGATTCCATTGGGTTAGCTTGAAATCTAGCACACATGCAAACACTAAACATAATGTCAGGTCTACTAGCAGTAAGATATAGTAAGGATCCGATCATACCTCGATATTCTTTTTGATTTACTTGTTTGCCGGTAAGGTCTTGATCCAAAGAGAGAGTTGAGCTCATTGGTGTTTTGACTATTTTTGATTCATTCATCTTAAACTTCTTCAGAAGGTCTCTTGTGTATTTTCCTTGATTGAGGAATATGCCCTTTTTGCTTTGATGTACTTGTAGTCCAAGAAAGAAGGTTAATTCACCCATCATACTCGTCTCAAATTCCTTGCACATGATGTCAGAGAATTCCTTGCAAAGAGATTCATTAGTTGCTCCAAACAAGATATCATCCACATAAATTTGAACAACAAGAATATTCTTTCCATGAGTTTTAATGAATAAAGTTTTGTCGATCAACCCTCTTTTGAAGTTATTTTCCAGAAGATATTTTGAAAGTCGCTCGTACCAAGCTCTTGGGGCTTGCTTTAAGCCATAAAGAGCTTTGTCAAGCTTGAAAACATGATCTGGAAATTCATTACTTTCAAAGCCAGGAGGTTGAGCAACATAAACTTCTTCATCTAAATAATCATTCAAAAAGGCGCATTTTACGTCCATTTGAAAAAGTTTAATACTCATGTAAGATGCAAAAGCAAGAAGTATGCGAATGGCTTCAAGCCTGGCTACGGGAGCAAAAGTCTCCTCGTAGTCAATACCTTCCTCCTGATTGTAACCTTGAGCTACAAGACGAGCTTTATTTCGAATGACATTACCACTTTCGTCAAGTTTATTTCGGAAAACCCATCTTGTCCCGATAACTGATTTGCCTTTGGGTCTTGCTGTAAGTGTCCATACTTTGTTTCGCTCGAACTCATTTAGCTCATCTTGCATAGCAATAATCCAGTCGGGTTCTTGAAGAGCTTCAGTATATTTCTTAGGTTCTACAAGAGAAACAAACGCATGAAAAGCACACAAATCTTTTAATTTAGATCGAGTTTGTATTCCAGATGAGGGATCAGAAATAATATCCTGAGTTGAATGGGATGATGCATGTTTGAATTTCCTCCGGACATTTCTCTGATTGTAAACATCAGGTTCAGAATTTATAGGAAGTGGGGAAGATGGCTCTTGTGGCTCAGGAAGTGATGTATCTTCACGATTGGTTTCATTTGTAAGATCTTGAGGGGGTGCTTCAAGGTCTTGAGACCCATCTGTAAGATCTTGAGATGGTTCTGTAAGATCTTGAAATGGCTCTTGCATATTTTTGACGTTCTTATCAACTTCTTCTTCCTCTTCCTCATGTTTATTTAGATCAAGATCTGCAAAGCTCTCACTCAAGATACCATTATCATTTTCATCAAACAAAACATGGATACTTTCTTCGACTACTTTGGTACGTTTATTGTATACTCGATAAGCCTTGCTTTGAGTCGAGTATCCGAGAAATGTACCTTCGTCGCTACGAGCATCAAATTTTCCAAGATTATCCTTCCCATTATTATGTACGTAACACGTACATCCAAATGGTTTAAAGTAAGATATACTTGGTTTTCTTCCTTTAAAAAGTTCATAAGGGGTTTTCTTTAAAATTGATCGAATCAAACATCTATTAAGAATGTAATTTGCTGTATTAACAGCTTCTGCCCAGTATGACTTAGGCAGATCATTCTCTAATAGCATTGTCCTAAACATTTCCTCTAGGATGCGGTTCTTTCGTTCCACAACCCCATTTTGTTGAGGTGTTCTAGGAGCTGAGAAATTATGGGAAATGCCATATTTCTCACAAAATGCATCAAAGTCTGATTGATCAAATTCTCTACCATGATCACTTCTAATAGAAACGATTGGTAGGTTTTTCAAAGTCTGTAATTCCTTACAAAGTTTTGAGAAGTATAAAAGTGCTTCAGATTTCATTTTTAGAAAGAAAACCCAAGTAAATCGAGAATAATCATCAACAATAACAAGAATATATTGCTTGCCTTTGGGAGATTTGACGCGCATAGGTCCACAAAGATCCATGTGGAGAAGTTCAAGAGGTCTAGTAGTACTTACCACTTGCTTCTTTTTGAAAGAACTACGAGTATGTTTACCTCTTGAGCAAGCATTGCATAATTCATCTACCTTGAACTTTAGGTCA
>BSUD01000005.1:146504284-146556904 GCA_033239045.1 Fagopyrum esculentum
AATTTCCTTTATCACAAAGCTGAGAAACACTGAGAAGGTTATATTTTAAGCCATCCACCAAATAAACATCTTTAATATTATTATTTGAATTAAGACCAACATTACCGATACCAAGAATGTCACATTTTCCTTTGTCACCAAGAGTTATAGTGCCAGTGATTTTCTTCTTTAGAGTATCGAAAAGAGATTCTTTCCCACTCATATGTCTTGAACAACCACTGTCCATTATCCATTTTTGAGTCTTGGTGATATCCTGCAAAACAGAAAATCATCCTTTCCGGCTTGACCAATAAACAGAGTTAGATCCATTATGGGGGTAGACCATGTTAGATGGCCTAGTCCCTTTGGGAACCCATATGTGTTTTACCCGTTCATTTAGACGTACAGGAAAGGTATTTCTAATGATGTATGGATCCGTTCTCCTATATGGACAGGTTTCTTTTACATGACCCTTTCTACAACAAAAGAAACACGTAGGAGATCTCCAATTTCCTTTTGCTTTAACGAATGTGGTAGTGGGTTTAGCAGGAAAATTCCTGTTATATCCTATTCCACTTCGATTTAAGGATAATTGTTGTTCTCCAAGCATTTTATCAAGAGTAGCTTTAGATTTAGTAAATTGCACAAGAGCTATTTGCTGTTCTTGACATTTTTCAGAAAGTTTCACTTTTTCAATCTCTAAGTCAGTATTACTGGTCTTAAGAGATGAGAGGTTTGCCTTTAGATCGGAATTTTCCAATCGTAAGGCCTTAACCTCAGTGTCAAGATCTGATTGTATGCTGTCAAGATTTTGAACTTTCAGCGAAAGCATTCTTATGCAAGTTTCCTGATCATTGAGCTTTTCTTGTAAAATGTTGATTTCTTTGCTGTAAGATTCTTCATTAGAAATCATGTTTTTCAGTACTTCTGATAAAACATCGATAGGACTAGATATAAGGTTTCTCACCATTCCATCCAAATGTTGATCTTGATTTTTGTCGGATTTTGCCATAAGACATAAGTTTGCATGATCATCTTCAGAATCTGAATCACTTGAGGAGTCTGAATCGCTCCAAGCTGCTACCATGGCTTTCTTGCCAAATTCCTTTTTCTTGAATTTGTTCTTCTTCTTTTGAGGACATTCTTTAACCAGATGATATGTTTCACCACATTCATAGCAATTTAGAACACGATTCTTCTTCAAGGGGTTAGAAGACTTACCTCTGTATTTAGAAGATCCAGCATTTTCTTTGTTTGAAAATTGCTTTTTCATTTTCAATATTCTAGCTAGTCCTCTTGTGATAAGAGCAAAAGGGTCTTCATCATCATCACTTTCAGAATCTTCCAGTGGTTCCTCTTTCTTTGCCTTGAGTGCTAAATTCTTAATGTTTGTTGGCACATCCCCATCGTCCTCATTGAGGATCAATTCATGGGTGATTAATTTGCCTAGCAAATCATCAAGAGCGAGTGTATTGAGATTTTGGGCTTCTTCTATAGCGGTTACCTTGGGACCCCATTTTGCTTTAGGCAAGCATCTAAGTATCTTTCTGACTTTTTCTTCATTGTTGAAAGTCTTTCCCAATGAGTCAAGATTGTTAATGATCTCCGTAAAACGGGTGAACATTACTTTGACTGACTCATCTGGGATCATTTTAAACAATTCGTATTGCCTCAGAAAGATACTAATTTTGGTTTCTTTGACCTGGCTGGTTCCTTCATAGGTAACTACTAATTTATCCCATATTTCTTTAGCGGATCTGCATGAAGATATACGATTAAATTCGTCAGTACTTAAACCACAATATAACAGATTAATAGCCTTGTAGTTTTTCGCCACGCTTTCAAGATCCTTCTGGTTGAATTCAGCTTCTGTCTTGTTTACTGTTTTACCGTCGGGATCTTCCTTGGTAGGAGTGAGAGGTCCGTTCATGATAATATGCCACAGTTCCAAATCTTGATCGATGATAAACATCTGCATCAAGGATTTCCAGTGCATAAAGTTGTTTCCTACAAAGAGAGGTGGTCGAGAAATTGATCTTCCTTGACCAAAACCGCCTTGACCTTCACCTGCCATTAGTTAGCCTCACAGATAATAATATCTAAGAAGACGTGAGTTAGGCTCTGATACCAATTGAAATGCGGAATAGGCAGATAAAATAGTTTATCCAATACTCTAGAAGGGGGGGATGAATAGAGTATGGAATCTTTTCGCAATCTTAGGATAGGTAAGACCTTATCGTAAGAGATAAGACCTTATCAATTAAGATAAAGGCTTATTCGAATTTATAAGATCTTACACTTCTCTATAAGATTGGAATTAAGTGTAAAGATTAGACAAACCAGGAATGTAAAGAGCAGTAATGGACACACGATATGTTAACGAGGTTCGGTCACCAACACGACCTAGTCCCCGCCTAGGATTGATTCAACCCTAGGATTCAAGTAGCTTTATTTTCCTTCTTCTTGATGAGTTCCAGATACAACCTTCAGAAGACCTTCCCTCTTCTAAACTCAGAAGTCTTACACTTCCTATCTAGCAACTCACTCACTCGAAAAGAAAAACTAAAGTACTCCAGATACAACACTCGTATCCAACGTGTCTAGAAATAATAACGGTTTGTATGACTCTAGTTGAATTGTACTATCAGCTCGAAAAAGATCTCACACTTCTCAGGGAAGTATAATGATGAAGCTTCGAATGTGAGATCGGGTCTTTGTGAGATATGTAGAATTTATCTCTCGGTTTTCGAAGTAGGCAATGAATGTGTATATTGTTTCTCCTTCCTTGTCTCTTTAAATAGACAAGCGTATCAGCATTTTTGAGTTTAACGTTGAAGAAGATCTTGGCTGCATGATCTTAGGAGATCTTGGTTTGTTGAGATCTTGGGTTGTTGAGATCTTGGGTTGTTGAGATTTTGTTTGTTGAAGTCAAGCGGTCAAAGTCAAGCGGTCAAAGTCAAGCACGATTTGTTGAGGTTGAGAAAATCTTCCAATTTTATCTTAAGAAGATTTAATTAAAACAAATCAAAGATTTGTTAAAATCAAATCCCTTAAATAACTCAACAAGAAGGAAAAGCCACTTGTACGTACGCCGCGCAATTTTAGTTTCTGTCCAGTTTTGGTAAGTCTTACCAGTTTATGTAAGGCCTTACTGAAACCTGGAAACCAAGGTTTTTATGGTAAGGCCTTACCTAACACTGTAAAGACTTTACCAACACTTGTAAGATCTTACCAAAACCTGGAAACCAAGGTTTTGGCTTTCATCAACCATAAGTAATGTCTTATTTATCAAGGTGGAGTTAACAATAAGTTTGTCTTAAATTGATTACTTGGTAGATTTTGGGTCGAATATCCCCTCTCGAGCTCTTGCATAGTGGAATTTTATGCTCAAATCGGATCATCAGTATTGTGTGTTCTCTTCTTCTTCCGTTTCTGCTTTGGTCAAGATCACTCTAACTCTGTGTTTAAGTTTTCCCTTTTTTCAAGGGTTTAATATTACACTATTTTTCATTGGCTCCCTTCCTTCAAAAATTCCTGGACCAGAACTTACCTTTTTTTTTTTTTTTTTAAGATGTTCAAATTATGGCCTAAACGGAATTTTGGACCGCATCTTTATCGAAAATCTTTTGTTGGTCCGGATCTGGACAAAATATTCAAGTCCAACCGAACCTATTAATAAGCTTTTTTTAAAAGGCACAATTTCGATCCAAAAAACCTAAAAAATTTGTCCTACCGGTATGAGTCAATGAGGAATGGACCTAATAATCGATTTTGATCCAAGTCCGTTCCAACAACAAATTTTGTGTACGATCTAGAACCGATTAACATTCCTACCTCTTCCCATCAAGGGCATTATCGTCATGATACACTACCACCTATTATCTTATCTTGCATATTAAGGGCTCGTTTGGTATGACGGTTGGAATGGAGTTGGGGGAGCTCTTTGCTAATCGAGGGCTTCACTTCCGATTTCGCTATTTTGATTCCCTGCTCTGGTTCATCGGGAATTGGAATAGAATATGAAATTAGAATAAGCAATTCCTAATACTTGATGTTTGATATAATGCGGAATAAAATATTTTTGACACATGTTCTTTCTTTTATATGAGTCATTTCATGGAATCATTCTCGTTCCTATTTCAAACCTTACCAAACATGAGGTATTAATACGACTCATTTCGATTTCGATTCTTGATTCCACGAGAATAGTAACAAAGGAGCCCTAAAGTAATTCATATATATACGCATAATACAATTACACATCAAATTCGCCTTCACTAAGCATCAACTCGCAAAATGTCTCCTTTCCTAGTCACCATTTCTCTCCTGGCCACCCTCCACGCCGCCACCGCCGCCGTAGACCCAACAGCCGAATTCCTCGATCCACACAACCAAGCCAGGGCGGAAGTCGGAGTTCCTCCACTAACATGGAGCCCTAAGCTCGCCGGAACCGCCGTCCAGCTGGCAAAGTACCAGCGAATAAAGTACAGGTGTCAGTTCGCCAACTTAACAGGGCAAGAGAAATACGGCACCAACCAGCTATGGGCCAGCGGGTCAAATTTGACTCCACGCGCCGCCGTGGGAAATTGGGTGGCGGAGAAGAAATTCTACGACCACGCGCGTAACACGTGCGACCCGGAACACCCGAGGTGTTTGGTTTACACGCAAGTGGTGTGGCGGAATACGACGGACTTGGGTTGTGCTCAGGCGGTGTGTGGTAAGGAGAGTTCGTTTTTGACTATTTGTCTTTATTACCCTCCCGGTAATGTTATTGGAGAAAGCCCTTATTAGGCTTACAGGGGTAGAATCGTCTTTCAGGTTATGTGATGAATAATGAGCTAATACTTGTTTAATGATGTTGCTATTTACGTGAGCATGTGTTTATGCCGAATTTTGTGCTGTGGATTTGCATGCATTAATTATCGTGGGATTATTATTTTATCTTGCATTAATCAGCCTGAAAATCTGAAATCTTTATAAAGTGATTGGATCTACTAGGAACATTTGGTGCATAAAAGATAGAATAATGTGATAAATAACGAATCAAAAAATATAAAAAAAATTGACAAAACAAACTAATCGTCATGAAGAACCATAACAAAATGATGGGAAAAAAAGCGACAAAACGCTAAAACGAACTAATGATCATGAAGAACCATAATAAAATCGACAAAACAAACTAATCGTCATGAAAAACCATAACAAAATAATGAAAAAAAAAAAAGGCATACAAAGTATATCAGGTAGACCGGAAGCATAAGGATCTTCTTCGGAAAGAATGAAGATTTAGTCAACAGAAAGCGGCGAGCACATCCGTCATGAAAAAAAGTACACATGTAGGAAGTTTCGGAACAACGGTAGAAATTTGTGGCAATCGGGGTAGAATTTGCATGGGCCAAAAGCCTTTTAAAAATAACCTCAATTGGGCTGCATAGAATCGTGTAATTGGGCCTTTGGGCCGTGGGCTCTTCTAGCTTTTTGGGCCTACTGAGATAAGGAACTTTTGCACTTTCCCACAAAGCAAAGAAAATTTTGAGTAGTTGTTTGAGTATTTTTTGAAGCTTTTCCAAAATATAGCTAAGTAATATGTCAATGAAATTTTGTATTGAATGATTAGTAAGAGGATTATTTGTAGATTTTTCATTAAAAATACTAAAAAGAGTAAACTTTAAATGATTTTTGAGAAGCCACAGACAACAAGGGTATATTTTCAGATCATTTTTTTTATTTATATTCCTACAAACCGCTGTTACGAATAGACTTGTACAAATCCGGATTAGCCCGCGACCATATGAACAAAGTAAATGTACAAACCGGGTCTGACTCCGATCTTAGACCGGTCTTGATAATGCAATAATATGAACTGAAATCTCACTTGCATTCATAGAAGCACAATATGCTACATTTACAAAAAAGGATGGAATAAATCCACCCTTGTTCTATACTTCCTAACACACTTCTTTGTACATCAACCTAAAAGAACAAATTTGAACAAAAATAATGGTTTCCTAGTAGTATTTCACACCAAACAAAAATACCAAAAAAAATGCATTTGAACAATTCACTATTATGATATTCATTTCACAACTTCCTTGGAAATCAGATAACGGAAACTGAAGTTATGAGCAACCCATTCGATACTCTTCTTTGATTTACCCACATGACACTTCTTCAAGCTCTTTCTAAGTGATTCCGGTAACGACTGTTGAATCATCTCGACAATGCTAGCCGTGCTCAATGCTGATTCTTTCGCGTATGTTTCCATCAGTTTCGGAAGAACCAGCTTTTGATCCTTTCGCATGCCGAATGTTGCTCTTATGTACTCTTCCTTTGCTGATTCTAGCTCCTGGAACACTCGCTTTGGCGTGTACACTCGTAGCTGAACATACAAAGACATTACATTATACACTATAGTTATCATACAGTTCATTTCAGTTCAGTTCAGAGAAAGTCAGTCTGTACCGCTGGATCGGAATGGCTGCCTGAGCAGAGAGCGAAGTGAAGAAGTGGTTCAGGGTTCTCGATTGCATAGGCTTGACGGTCATCTCCAAACTTGAATTTCGTCTTTGGAGAAACTATCATTCGGATCCACTGTAACAACAGAAGGTTTCAATCAACTCATTTACAAACATGTAGTGAGACATTTGATCAAGAAGATGATCAAAGAATCAAACCTGTCCGGGGCGAGACATTCTGCATCCCAAGATAGTACTTTGTATTGTATCTGCACTTATGGTATGACCGCCGACGTTATATGCAGCCTGTATAGCATTAGAAGAGACGAAAGAATTGGGTTAAATAAGCTTTTTGACCCCACTGAATGAGTTTGTGCTATGAGTACTCTTAATAGAGTAATAGTGGTAAAGGCCTAGTTAGCCGTTTTACGCAGATGAAAGATTTTTGTGTGTAATGATTGGTATAAGGTTGAATACCTTCAAGAGTAGAAACACTTTCTTCATGTTACTTTGGGGAATACCATAAGCCAAGAATGCCTGTCAAGGGGAAAATGTAATCAGGATAGAACCATAAAGAAAACAAAATATCTGAACTCGAATCTAAGATTGTGTTCCTTACATGCATCACCAATGAGTTATGAATGTTGATCCAGAAAGCGAGTTTCTCCTCATGTGTCATCTTCTTAGGATCGATTTCTTGCAGCCGGCAAATCAAAGATCTTTGAATGAGGAAAAGGAGTAATTTTGTAAGTTTGGTAGCAAAAGTTTAAGAAAAAATGAACTTGTTATGTTTTTTAGTCTTACTTGAAGTTTTGCAGCATAAGTTCAACATCAGCTAACTTTTGACCATCTCTATATATACAAGGCACCTCAATCATAGTACTATAAGGACCGCTGAATTCTTTAAGCCCTTCTACGTTGAAGGGGTTATCTAAACGCATTTCATAAGACGAATCCTTTCCAAAACTTGGACTCCATGCATCACATTGATAGTTTGGAGAGAATGCACCCATTGAGGATGCTGATGAGTTGGGTGATGTAAGGCCATTGTGTACTGAAGGAGCTTCTGCTAACTTACAGAAAATTGCTGCCATTGACTTAACCATTTCTTCTGAAATTCTGTTTGGTGTCTCTAGTCCATGATCCGAGACTCGGGTGCCTAGATACTCAGCTAGGCTTATCATGTTTGATGAGTTGTTCTGTGCATACTGCAGAGATAACAAATACCATGAAAGGAATCCAAAGGATCATGATAAAATCAAAAGAAAAGAAACACTTTCAAGAAAGCTGACTTAAAATCTTTTGAAAAAGGAAAAAAAAAAAAAGTTGAACTAAAGATGTTGTCATAATTACTAAACTAGTGGGCAAAATGAAATAAAGGATTGCAGACCCTACATAAAAAAAAAAAGAAGAGGGCTTATGTTTACCTCCATTGCAGACAAAGGTTGAGAATGGCAAGATTGCAAAGCTTTAGACAAAGGGTCAATTGTAGAGGAACTCTGCATTGGGTAGGCTGACCGGTGAGACAACGTAGAATGACAACGATGAACAGATGAGTCATATGTTGTCTTCTCTTCAAAGCCAAATCTACCAGATTTGAACATTTTCTCTTCAACACCAAATCCACTTCTGTCTTGGTGAGAATTAGGTAGTAACTTTGAAGTAGGATGAGCCTTTGTTGTTGTATCCCTTGCCGCGTCATCCACAAACAATCTCTTGGGGGTCATTAGAGGAGATTTTGGTCTTTGATCCTTGGCAATTGTTGGAGACACCGCGGAAACTTGTTGATCAAAAGCTTTTCTATACAACGAGAGAAGATACCGCTCCAAGTACCCAACTTCCAACTCCAAGACTGCAATCTCATTGATCAATTTAGTTGCAGGCTGTTTTTTATGACAGCAATAGCTTATAAGTTAGTATAGAGATAGTGACATAGTGACATATGAAAAATAGTTGCATTTAGTAATCACCTTTGGCATTGAAGTTTGGTTGGTATCACAAGAGGAAGATCCAGAGCCCAATGCTTTCTCTAGAGTACGACGAACATGAAACTGATCTTGTAATCTTTTCTCCAGCTGAAGAATCTGCTTCAAACATGGGATTTTAAGTATGAATTGAAATGAGTAAGCATAAACTGATCTACTTCAAATAGTTACCTCTTGCTTTAACGAATTCTGTGTTCCGGTGTTTGGAGAAGTTCGTTTCTTGTTTTCGGAAGTCGCCTTCAACCTATCCATATCCTAAAACCCAGACAGATCCAATTATCTGGTTAAATGTATGAAATTTCACATGTAACACATACATGAAAACCCAGATCATTTCCAATGAATGACAATACAACAGACTGAAGCACAAAAGCAATGACAAAAGAGCAATCATGCTGTGAGCATGTTCAGGTTAACATACTGCTAAGTGGTTAACAACACGAGCCACTAAAGCCACTTTTTCTTTGTTTAAAGTCTAAAATTAGCAAAAGCAAAGGAGCTATTTTCTTACCAACTTTAACCGAGGAGATTCTTCAATGGAATCATCACTATTACTTTCATCACCTCTCTTCTTACCAGGAAAGCTGACAAACAAGATTAATTTAAACACAATTAACAAGCAAATTAATGAAAGAAAGAGAAGACCACTATGTTTCAGAGGCAAGCTCAGATTTGGGTTTGAGGAATGAACAAGAGTTGATATTTATTATTTACAGTAGAAAGATAACTTAGAAGAAGAGCAATTGATGAACAGAGAGACCCACAAGATATCCATTAGGTTTACTCTAATAAAAGCACAAGATTCTATTAACAAACTTGGGTCCAGCTCCAAGATCAAATTGAATCACCATAAACAACAACAGACAAAAGCCCTATACTAATTCAAGCAAAATGCAACCTACCCTGTAAAAATTACCACATGGTCCACATTCCAAAATACCAAAACAGAAAAACCAGTGAAAAAAGATCAGTAAAAAACCTCTTTGAACGCTTATGCTTTGCAGTTGCAGCATCTCTATCTTGAAACCCCATAGCTAAAAACCAAAACCCACAAATCAAACCTCTTGATTCGTGCAAAAATGGCGAAGAACAGCAAAACCCAGAAACCAAATGGCGAGAAAACTCAGACCCACATAGGATATTCAGATTGTCTACAAAATCTCAGTACCCAGATGAGAGACATTAAGAGAAAAGATGATTCCTTTCTATGAGATGAGTGATAAACAAACTGATAATAAGATGATAACAAACTATGAGATCATAAACTAATATACACCTAAAAAGCTCAAAGAGAATATCTGTTATCTTTTGACTAGTAGGGCGAAACTAGAAAGAAGAAAGTGTAAGAGGTATCACCCAGGTATAATAATAAATACCCTAATAGTGTAAACTTTTGTAAAAGGCAAGGCCTTTTTGCATAAAAAGGAGTTTTTCTGGATTTTTACTTGGAACAAAGTCCACTCAATACTATACTGTATCAAATGACAAAAGGAAGATTGCCATATACCAAATGTCAAAGCATCCAAAAGTAGATGTTTTTCTAACCCAGAAGGTAAAATATATATGCAGCAAAGTGAAAGTAGTAGATCAAGCCTCAAGGGATAATACTATGAAGCTTTAGAGATTCAGAGGATATACTTATACACTATCTAGTATTTAGGTATGAAGCAATGTATATCAATGGTCACAATCAAGGGTGTTTTGTACAATAAAACAAAGATTTGTCAATATTATTGCTGTCAAATTAAAATAATACTAAAAGTGTTAGGAAAGAAGACAATCCCCACATTCTATTCTCTTGTTAGAAAGCAAGTGGAGAGTAGTTGTTGAACGTCCCCTCTTCTTCTGTCTTCTTCTCCCTTGATTGGTTTCTCTCATTTTCATTGTCTTTGTAGTTTATCTGCCCTAACCTCCAACTCACTTCCCTAAAATAATTATAAAAAAACACCTTATATTATATTTTTACCCCTTTTAAAGTTTTAAGTTTTGATTGCTTAATGCATAGTCAATATTTAGAATTATTAGCTTTATTTGGAAGTATTTATATTTTTACCAAATATTCAATTATTTTTAACCTTAAATTCCAATTCTGTAAACAAAAAAAAAGGTGAATTTTTTTTAATACATTGGATATTTTAATGTATAAAACATAATAGAAAGTAGTAAGAGTGTTTGGTAAGAGATGGAGGTTATTTTAAAGATTAATCTAGATGAAATTTAAAAGGGGTTAAATTTTATTTGGGATTTATTATGGATTATTTGATATAAAATAATTTACGTGAAGTTGTTCGGTTGAAGATCTTTTAATAGGTTTAATTGATATTGATTTACAAATTTACCTTTATTTTAACCTTAAATATGGTTAAATTGGGGGCATGAGTGGAATCCTAAATGATATTTGAAAATTAATCTCCTTTAACCTAGGTAATATAAGGTTATTTTTTTTGCCCTTTTTAATCCCAATTGATCCCCTATATAATTTTTTTCCATAATCTCCACCTTCATCCAAACCCCTACACAAATTTAATCTCCTAAATTTAATCTAAATGAACCTTCTCTAATCTCCAACCAATAACACCGTAGAAGGTAATTTTTTCATAATACATTGATAGGTAAACCAAATATTTACAGTTTTACATAGAAGGTAAATTTACAAGAATGATTTTGATGGGAGTCAAACTTTGGTGTTAGCATCTTCAATTAGCAAAAGAAGAAAGTGGTAAGTAGAAGTAGGTACAAGACATTGCATATGTCGTTGACTTTTACTCAATTATTGGACTCTTTGTAAAACTTTAGAGTTTTCATTTTCAACTCATCAAAAATTCACACTATTGTTATCATAGTCGGTGCACTTTAATATATATGAAGATGAAATAAAGTTTACGTGTCGTGTTCACATTCGTTTCGCCTACGTATCGTCGTGAGAATTACAATTACCAATTTTTTAAAAAAAATATTTAAAATTTTTTTTTTTTAGATTTTATTTTACTTCCATAACTATTAAAATAAATAACTCTTATATAATTGGATACAAATTTTATAACTTGACAACTTTTATTTATGAAATACGTTACTTTCATTTTAAATACAATTTATCTTTAAATTATATTTTACTTCCATTGCGATATCATCCACTTTAAAAATATGAAAACAACTTCTATAAATTATAGATCTTAATTACGTTGCAACTATATCATTTATTTAAATTAGAATTACGTCCACATTTTATATATGTTTAATTATTTATAAAATTAAAACACACAAACTTTAAGTTTAAAACATTTTTTAAAATAAAATAAATTATTTATATTAAATTAACTCGTATAAGGTATGAAAAATAAACTATTTTGAGTAAACAAGTTTACCTATACATATTTATTCTAAACTCAATCGATAAAATAATATTATTTCACCATAATAACGGAGTTTATGCCTTAGACTCGTGGTGTTGTGGTGAATATGATAAGGAGCGCAATTAAACAAATAAGAAAACGACAAACAAATTTATATTAGTTCACTCAATATTGACTAAATCTACTTGAGGATATTATATATATATATCGAGGAGTTTAATATTACAAATGAAACAAATAATTCATAAACATGGATATGTTACGATATACAAAGTACCGAAACCCTAAATATAATAATTGATGACCATACCAAACAACAGAGGCTCAAACATATAACAAACTCACTAATCGGACAGCCAGACCCTTGTTTCGGATCCGGAAACGGCCCTGCCTCCGATTCCAAACAAAGATTCGTTCACCTCAACCTCTTGCCGAATCTACAAAGTGTGACGGTATATCAACTCATGGTTCGAACCTATGAACCTAAACTCTTAGGTACTACAATAAGCAAAGTCCTAAAGTGAAATTAGACAAGAAAAGAACAAAAATTAGGAACAAGTAAGAGTGTAAGAGTGATAAATATCCAAGCAAGTCGATCCACGAATAAAAGGTTTAATCTTTCACCTCAAAAGTAATGAAAAAGCAAAAGAGGAGACATTGGATACTTAAAGATAACAAATTTGAGGTTTAATCTTTCTTGTCTAATTCACAAAGAAAACTAAAGCTTCAATCTTTATTTTTTAGATTGACAAGATTCCCAAATTGTCCTTCAGCTATCAGAATTCTAACGTTTGTCTTCAGAATCCATAAAAAACACAAAAAAAACATTAAATTAAACGAAAATAAACTACGGGGTTGATGCCTTGTTTTGTCGTCTCTAAGTAACAACGTTATTATAAGCAAATTAAGTATTTATTAAACCCCAAAGTATTTGGTTTTACGTAGATGCACAGAAATCAGAAAAATATATATATATATATATATTCTTCATGTTTGAACACTTTTTGTCGTATGCTTTGTGTATTAGCAAGTTGAATTTGGGTAATTACATATTTATTGTCAAAGTCCGATACTGACGGACCGGTTGAGCGGGGGTCGTGTGCATACGAGCGCACATGCGTGTTAGACCCAAGTCCGGCACATAAACCCGGTAAGGTTCCTTCCTAAAACCAATTGGCAATAGGAGGAGTAGCCCACCGACCTTATATACTAGGCTCGGAGTGTCTCCATCTTTCGACGTGGGACCTTATTATCTCCAACATTTATATTATTATCTTCGTAAGTATACTGATTAACAATAAATAATACTAAATTGGTAGTTTGAATGAGAAAGTCAAATTTTGGTACATCTTCCATTTTTCTAAAAAAAAAAAGAATTATTTATTATTTATTATAAATTTTTAATCTTTAATTATAAACTAATTGTTTTATACTGTGATGAAAATAATTCACTATAAATTCTGACGTAGAATATTATGTAAAATTGAGAAGTACAAAACACGTAAAATTAACCATTTTTTATTTGCTTGAAATGAGCTTTTTGTTATTTTATTGTGGATTAGATGTAATTAGGTAACCATGCAGGTAAAGAAAGGTGACTTTTTCAGTTGTTTAGTGCTAATTAATCATGGTTGGTTTTAATTTACGTCCGTGAATTTGGGTGATTAGGATAAATCATTTTCCAAAATCTTTGTCTTAAGATATGATTTTTACGTAAAAGAATTGAGGTGACCGGTGACCCTATGAGAGAGGTAGATCATGCAGCTAACAACCACATTATTAACAACTAAACTACGTAGCTAAGAAAGAAACTTGTTTGTTACACATTAACAATGATTTTAAGACGGAACTTCATTAGACTCTCGTGTCTTGGGTTTTACCTAAACTCGCACGTGTATCTTAACGTGTGATAAAACCTAATTGAAAGATTATCCGTCGAAATTTTATACTTATGTTACTAACTGACCCTTTTAGATGTAAGAGTTGCGAAATTTCGTGAGGGGTAGAATTTGGTGACGACATAGCTGTTATTCTTATAAATTTCTTTCGGCTTAGGGTCTTTTTGGTTAGAGGTGAACAAAGGGGTGAAAATATACATATTTCTCATTATATATACCGATCGAAAAATGTTTTTTCCTATTTCATGCCTTTGTCCTTTTGTTCACCTCTAACCGAACCTAAAATCGACATTCAGAAAACATAATCAATTTAATTACAAAGAGTCGTGAAATCTTTTTGTTAAAATGATTCAAGATTTATGAGTTTTTCATAAGAAAGACGTCGAACAAGGAACTAGCATAAGAGTTAGAATGAAAAAGATTTGGAGATAAGTTCATCAAACTAAATTTTAATGCATTAAAATAGATCAATTGTTGATGATAAATCTTTTGAACATATTATCACAAACCAAAAATCGAATTATTATGAAAGTAGATAAAATACAAAGTACAAAAAAAAATTTAAGTTGAGGGTTACGGTCTCCTAAAAACCTTTATAAAAAAAAGTAAACAACTTGGCTACCGAAACATTGAGGTTGACGGTATATAACCTTAAGTTGAAATTGTATTATTGGTAAGTGAAAACCCCAACCATAGGGAAGTTGATATCATGAGCGGTGATATTACGCTTCTCTCTTAATCAGACATCTCTTTACTCTTAATCAGACATCTCTTTAGGTAAGTTAACAAGGTGACCGATTCTCTTGTTGCGTTTGGTCAATAACTCTTATATATATGTGTTCCATCTGGGTGTACATAGGCTCATGTATCGAGGATGATGCTCAACGACCTCTAGTTCAAATAACTACACGATCGGAATAGGACGACACCCTCATTTGTCGAGTATTAGCGGTCTCTCGGGTCACATAATATGTCTTGTTGCTCGGACCATTTTTTAACAAAAAGGATGTTAGTAGTAAATGATCATAGGGTTGTGCAATGGTGTATATATTGGTGTATGCATGATGCACCAAATTGGTCAAAGTCGGCATAAAAAAAATCATGTGAAATGAGTTGAATCGGTTCGATCTATTACATTTTTATATGGTCTTGACTCGTAAAAACTCATTTAGATGTTAAAATGAAATATAAATTGCATTTTGCATACTTAAAAACATATAAAATATGGTTAAATTTATTATTATTCTGTATTTTTTTTCAAAAAATTATGGGTAAAAAGTTCAATAAATGACCCAACATTTAAAACCTAAATTGTAAACAAAAACCATAGAAAAAGACCCAACATTTAAAGTATTATATTTTGCAATTAATGTAGAAATTACAAGATTCAAACTATAATTATGAATTATCACAACAATCATGCTCCAAAGTCCAGACCCTAATATATTTATGTCTCAGAATCATCATTATGAGATTATAATTAAAAAATAATGTAAAAATAATCACGATATTATGACGTGGCATAATGGCCGTTTTGTATGGGATGAGATGTTGAGTAAACTGCAATGTTTTTGGACAGTCATTCTGAGTTCCAATAAATAATAATTCTAATGGAAGTTCCAATAAATAAAATAATAATAAATATTTAATATTTATAATGGTAGCAATCTCAACATGAGATGATCGATTTGCTAACAGTAAGAAGACCCAAATTGGCACGTCGTCTTCTCATCCAGGTTTCGATCTCAGAGCTTACACTTTGGTAGAGACAACATTTCAAATCTTGTTTTTATTTTTATTTATTTTTAATTCTTATTAGTATACATTGAATGTCATATCTCGTGGATTCGATGAGGAATATGGAGAAATAAAGTCTTTTTCTTTAAGGGGTTTGGAAGCGACAACGTCTCTCTATCACTGTCCGATTAGCGAATCAGGAATCGAGTTGATAAAATACTCATCGTTTGGGGTCGGGAAGCAGAGTCGTCCAGTTTGAAGCGTTTATCATACATTCGAGCATTCTTATTTAACGTTGTCTCTCTATAAATATATGTATTTTGTTAGCATGTTAGATTTGAGGGTGCACATAAAATCTAATTTAAACTAAATGTGAAATTATGTAGTTTAACTGAATTTTTACCATTATTACTCTATTAAATGTACGTATACCATAAACTCATTTTACTAAATATACTCTCATTTAACCTAAATCTTTTATCTAAAGAAAAATTATATATAGAGAAAAATTAAAGTGATTTACAAAATAAAAAAACTATAAATTTTTTTTATTTAATCCAATTCTTTCTGTTATGTAATTTTCAAATTTAACTCACATGCATACGGAATCAAAAGATAGGAGAAAATTATGAAATCCATATGGAAACGAAATCAAAAGGAAGATTAAAATAACACTTCGGAATCAAAGGGTTTTTCCCCATTCACTTCATTGTATGATTCCAATAAAACTATGAAATCCGTGAAGAAAAGATTTGTGTTAAAAGAGAGGAGAAAAGGGGAGATTCAATTTTAAATAATTATAAAAATCACCTCAATTCATTTTCAAACTATATATATATATATATATATATATATATATATATATATATATATATATATATATATATATATATATATATATATCCAAATGGATTTTCTTTTTGGGTTTTTAAAGAGAGATTAGGGTAGATGATTTCCGATTCTTATGGATGAAAACGTTAAATTACGAGCGAGCAAAAACATTGATGGAAGAGAAGGGTGACTATAGTGAGTTTATCGGTCATTAAAGTCTTTAAATTTAACTTAACTTCCATATTATTTCTAATACATATGAAACTGAATCATGAATTATGGTCGGGCTATATTTTTTCATTGTTGAAAAACGAGTTTTAAAGTTTTGATGTGTTGTTTAGTTTATTAAATCCGACACCCAAACCCATTTTAGCATGTATTTTATAAGGACTTGATTGATAGAAATTTGAATATGTCGTTGAATTTATTTATTTACTTATTTATATTAATCGATTTGATTTGAAATTCAACAACTCAAAATGCAAAACCAATTATATTAAAATTTAGCATACTTTTGATGTGGTTCACAAAATTGAAAATCAGTTTTGAAAGGATTTTTTTTTAATTGCTCAGTTTATATTTTAAAGTTAAAAAATTGAAATGAATGAAACTATATCACATGATTAGAAGCTGTTATTTTTAAAAGGAAATTTATTTCAAAAAAAAAACCCTTCATGCTTGTTTGAGGTTGGGCTTTTTCTTGGGCCCATAACACTTAGAGAAAGTGTTATTGAGCTCAAATGGACTGCAATAAGGTCCGGTCCGGTCAGTTGTGTTATGTGCCGAACCGGGCTTTTTCTTGTTTGCTGTGGTTCAACTTTTTACTTTTTCTTGTTTGAGGTTGGGATTTTCAAAGACTATGAAAAAAGCGAGAATTGGGAGTAAAGAAAATCGAATCAAAAGAGACAATCCTACTATTATCATCTTGATCAAGAACATCTGAAAATCTAAATAGAAAAAATTGGTGTTGTTATTTTGGATATATATATAGAGGTTAGACTCTCATGTAAACAACTCCTACCATGTAAAATGAGAACAAATTGTATCCGTTATATCGTTAAATAGATGACTGAGATTACGCGATATTAAAGGAGGAAAAATCGTGTTATTAATGGAAGAAATATTTGCCGGACCTGACTCTATATATTCGGCGGTATAGTCACATATATTCGGTGTTTGCATGTTCACATGGTAAGAGCTGTTTACATATGAGTCGTGATCTATCTATCTATATATATATATATTAGTTGATTTTGACTCACATTGGTCTACTGTATATTTTTGGAAAAATCAATAACGTAGTAGATAAAAGCAGATAAACTTGCGATGATTGATCATGGCAACCTTGCGGGCTGCAACGAATGCATAATCTCTGTCAAGTTGTAGTTTTTATCCGCAAGGATGTTATATGTTTGTTCGGTGCTTAAGGTTGAAGGTGAAGAAAAACTATAATTTCCTATAATTATCCCATAATTCTCATAATATAATAGCGATATTTTAAAAGCTATATTTTCCTACAACTTTCATCCCTATAAGTCTTGTAATTCCGTAAACCCCATAAATTACCATCACCGAACTCACCCATAGGAATATTGGATGGTCCCACTCAGTGGCAGCCTTAGGGTGGGGCAGCTGTCCCACCCTCCAAAAAAAGAACACAAAACGACGTCGTTTTGTGGCAATTAAAAAAATTTTCAGAATAGGGTTCAGGACTCGCGTCTATCTCCGTCCCGACTCTCCTAGTCTCCTCCCCTGCGTTGCACACTCGCAATCCTGTCCCGACTCGCCGGCCAGCACAGAAGCTCGATCCGGCCTCCGCATTTCCACTGCCCAATCCCGTCCCGACTTGCTGCTTTCCTTCCCGAATCCCGACTCCACTGGTGCTAGTGCACAGGCCATAGGCCGTCTCGATTTCCTTCGCGACTCCACTGGTGGCTGCCCGGCTGCCCGACCCTGTAACTCACCGGCTCACCCTTACAGGCAAAACGGAGTCGACTCACGATTCAACCCCATTCTAGTAAACTTACTATAAGTTTTTTTTTATTTATTATTATTATTTTAAATTGTTGTTTTTTTAAAAAAAAAATGATTAGTAATCTTTGTTAGACACTTAGACATGAATTAGATTAATTTATATGTGTGGAGGATGATTGATTGTTGAATTAAATGATGATTTATTGATTGGTTTTTTTTGTTAGGGTTTGAGTTCTGAATTGTGTTTAATTGTAATTGATTTGTTTTGGAAATGGATAAATTTATTATTCGGACAAAAAAACGACCTTTGTCGAGTATTTATTCAGCTCCATTCCTCAAAAACCTTGAAATGATGATAATGTAAATGTGAATGATGTCGATGATGTTGTTAGATATAATACTAGAGAGTAGAGATGGTGTTGCTAGTGTAAGTGTTCATATAAATGAAGTTGATGATGATGATTTTGCTAGTGTTGATATGAGAGAAAAACGATATCGAATGGGAAATATGAGTAATGAAGTAATTAGATGACAGATTGATTTTGTTGTCAGATTGACAATTTATATTTTTTTTGTGGGAAGGAGAGTCGGTGGTCTCCGGCGCTTCTAATGCGCTTCTTATTCATAAAAAAGGCTAAGTAGTAATCACTCGGGGGATAGCCTGACCCCTTACATCATAACGTAAAAGATCAACTACACCCTTGGGAGGGTCAAGCAATACACTTAGTCCAATAGTAAAATTAAAAGTAAGCATGTTCACGGGTCACGGGTTACCCGTGACCCGCCCGGGTCGACCAGGTGTGTCGACCCGGCGGTCGACCCGTAACGGCTACTTTTTAAATTAAAAAAAAAAATCCCAACGGCTATATAGCCGTTGGGTAGCCGTTACAACGGCTAGTTTGATGAAAAAAAAACAATTTAATTTAATAAATCTAACCTAAAAACAATTATATAAATACCCCAAACTCAATTCATATCATCTCACACCAATTCTCATCATTCAATCATCTATTCACTCTCTCAATCTCTCCATAATTTTCAACTCTTACATTCAATTACTCTCCTAATCTCATATTCTCATTCTCTTATTTTTCATTTTACCACTCTTACTACTACATTCTATTATTCAAAAAAAAAAATGTCTAGCCGAAGAAGACGTTCCGTTAGCGGTGCCGGTCCTTCATCCGGCGAAGGTTTTA
Organism: Fagopyrum esculentum; assembly: GCA_033239045.1. Lineage (NCBI taxonomy): Eukaryota > Viridiplantae > Streptophyta > Magnoliopsida > Caryophyllales > Polygonaceae > Fagopyrum > Fagopyrum esculentum. The sequence continues at coordinate 146,523,696 of BSUD01000005.1, forward strand.
TTCGAGGATGGCATTCCGTTAGCGGTCCTCCAACCGGTTCGGATTTAAGGCGAGACTTATTAAGTGGAGATCACGAGATCTTCGAGGAGGAGGAGGAGGATATCACGGTATCACCTACTTTCCCCAACACCCAAGGATCCGAGACCCAATTCACGGAGGAGCCGGAGCCGGAGGAGCCGCCGTTGAACAACACTCAACTAACGGCGGCGGTCTTCCGATTTTGGTTTACAAAGGGTGCTCCCGATGCCAACGGAGTTTTCTATGCCAAATGCAATTTTTGTGCGACACAATACAAGCACAAAAAGGGAGAAGACTACGAGAACTACAAGAGGCATATCCGGAACAAGCATCCCGAGAAAATGGGATTAGCACGAGGGCAAACACAACTTACCGGGTACGCATCTACTTCTAACCAACCTCCTTCTCTATTTACATATGATCATTCTTCTTCTATGGATGCATTTTCGGAAATGTTGGCCGTAGATTCTTTAGCATTTAGTTTTGCACAAAATGTTGGTTTTAATAATTGGATGCAAAATCATGCTCAACCCGCATATAAACCGATTTCTCGCCAAACCGCTAAAAGAAAAATGATGCATAAATATAAAATTCGTAAAGAAGAATTGATTAAATATTTTATGGACAACGTTGATATTCAAGTTTCTATTTGTAGTGATATTTGGACCGACGGTTTTAAAAAAAATTCATATATGGGTATTACTTGTCATTTTGTTGATAAATTTTGGATTTTAAACAAAAGAGTTTTAGCATTACGAGTTTTCAACGAACAACACACCGCCCAAAACATTGCCCGTTTGATTGCAAATGTTTTGGAAGAATATAGATTAGTTTCACGAGTTTTTTCAATCGGTTTTGATAACGCCTCCGCTAACATGGCTTCCATTAGAGATTTAACCAACTATTGTAAGCCGGCGATTGGAGGTAAATTTTTTCACATTAGGTGTGCCGCTCATATTTTAAACTTGTGTGTTCAAGACGGTTTAGCATATGTTGGAGATTTAGTACAACCTATTCGAAATATTCTTAATGAACTTTGGTCTAAAAAAAGTGTACGTAGTAAATGGTATGCATATTGTAAACAAAATAACGTTTATCCTAAAAAATTTCCAAAAGATGTTTGTACAAGATGGAAATCTACTTACAAAATGATTTACGAATGATATGAATATCGAGAACTTTTAAGTAGTTTTGCCGCACAACATATTGACGGTGATTTTGTTTTCGATGAATCTTGGGTTTTAGCAAGAGATGTAATGGAGGTTTTCAAACATTTTTATGATGCTACTAACACTTTTAGTTATGTTTATACACCAACTTCAAACATATTTTGTTATGTAGCAATTAATATTGCATTTGCAATTCAACAAGGTCTTTTAATTGAAAATATTTCACAAGCTATTTATTCAAGGGCAATTTTGGTAACCAGGCCTTTTTGAGAAATTAGAGTAGTAACTAGGCTTTTTAATGTTTCAATTAAGTAAATATACCTCAACCTTTTGTATTAATTCTCCAACTCTACACACTCTTCTCTCAAGGGGTACATTTACTAAACACAAAACTAGAAAAAACCTAGTAAACCAAATTGTTTCTTTATTCAATGCGAAGTAAATGGTTAGCTTATTATACAACCATTCCTGATGTTTTTCTTGTTGCATTTGTGTTAGACCCTAGACGTAAAATGGATGGTTTAAAACAATTTTTAGAAAGTTATTATGAATTTTTAAGTTTAGAACAACATCCCGATTGTCATGTTTCTACCATAATTGGTAATGTTAGAAAATTATTTGATGAATTATTGGTTCAATATCGTGTTTCCGATCGAGGTCAATCTTCTCAACCCCCTCCTCGCTCTTCATCTTCAAGTTCATCTAAATTTAAATCAATGGCTAGAGATTTGTTTGGCCCGAAAAGGGAAAAAACCACGTCGAGTTCCAACTCGGAACTCGACGAATATCTAACCATTTCTTTTGAGTTTGCCAATGATGAAGAAGAGGAGGATTTCAACATATTAGAATGGTGGAGCCGACCGGAAAGAATGAGGTTCCCTACCCTCTCAAGGATCGCGACACAAATTCTCGCCGTTCCCACCTCAACGGTAGTGGTTGAGCAAACCTTTAGCCGGAGTGGAAAGGTGCTCGATCCGACGAGATCAAACATGTTGCCCGAGACGTTGGAGGCACAAGTCCTCCTAGCCGATTGGAGGAAAGCGGAAATGCGAACACAAAAGAACAACCTCTCGGCGGAGGAAGGCGACGAAGATGACGACGAGCGACAACAAACGCCATCGGATGTATCGGCGGGAGAGTCCGACTAAGGTAAGAGCCAATCGGGGATATAAACAAAGGTAAGAGAACTACGTAGGCTTTGATTCCTCCTCCCCGAGAGGATACGTAGGCAACCGGGATTCCGGTTCAAGCCCAATTCTTCCCTTTTTTTTTTTTTAAAGTTTAAGACTTAATTACTTAAACTTAAGTAACTTAAGTTTAAAAAATAGTTAAGTTTAAGTCCAATTTTTCTAAGTTTAAATCCTCTATTTATTAGTTTATAAAATTCTTTTTTAAGTCTAAGTCCTATTTTTTATTAGTTTATTTTTTTATCCTTTTTTAAGTTTAAGTTCAATTTTTATGTTATATTTATTTTTTAATTTTTTAAAGTTTTTTTTTTGTTAATCTTACGTGGCCGACCCGTCGACCGGGTCACGGGTCAGACCCGTGACCCGGCGGGTCGGCCAGATACACGGGTCCGGGTCCGGGTCACCCTCCCCGGACCCATGACCCGGCGGGTCGGACCCGTCGACCCGGCGGGTCCGACCCGTGGACATGCCTAATTAAAAGCAAAGCCAGCTAGATAATCCGCAATAGTATTCGCATCACGGTAGGCATGACGGTACTAGATATCCCAGTCCTTATTGATAAAGTCATGGCACTTACTTACCAGACTAGCAAGTGGGTGACAACTCGGGATCGGTTTTCCCAATAAAGAGATTGCCAACTGAGAATCAGTTTCGACAATCACTTTACGGTATCCACACTCCCAAGCGAGCTTTAAACCATGGCAAATACCCCACAACTCTGCCATTGGTACAGTGCATATACCCAGGTTAACGACGAACCCTCGCTGTCACTCACCCACATTATTTCTAATGATGCCCGCTGCCGTAGCATGCCCGTCTTCTCTAACATACCCGTCGGAGTTAATCTTCATGACGTCTCTCGGAGGAGGGTCCCACTTGACTGACACGATGCGCCTACCGGGCCTGTTGTCGTTGGAATCCATGCCTTTCCATGCATGTATATACTCCAAAGTTTGCGCAATCACGTAAGTGTGGGTGTCCCCTGTGATGTCCTTATAATTGATAGTTTTATCACTCCTCCACTTCCAAAGCCACCAGATACCTACAACAAACACTGAGCTCCAACTATAGTTAGTTTTAAAATACTTCTTAGAAGCAACGTTACCTCGGATCCAGGCTGCGAACGGAAGGTTGAAGAATCCCTCTAAGCGATGATGAGCCTGAAGGTTGCGCCAGAGGTGTCTACTGTGCTCGCAATCTCTGAACAAGTGCAAAAGTGTTTCGGCCTTGGTATTGCAGAAACAACAGTAGCCATTGGGGGTGAGATGTCGTACGCGCCGGTCTTCGTTACCAAGGACACCTCCCCTCACTAACTTCCAAATAAAGAATCTGATTCTTTCTCGAGCTTGCAGTCTCCAAATTTGATTGAAGATGACGGAGTCGGTCTCATGAAAATCCACCTCACCTCTCAACATGCAGTATGCAGAAGACACAGTGAAGTTCCCATCCTTGCTATGCAACCAGCTGAGTTCATCCTTCCTGCATAATTGCTCCCCATCTCCACTAGCTGAGATGTTGTGTAAGGTGCAATAGCCGCCAGCATAAGGACCGTCTGTGCAGGGAGAATGGGGTTCAACAGGTTCCAATTCCACCCCTCTCCATGAACCCAAAACTCACAGACCCTGCGCCCTCTCAGAGTTGGGTCAGTGGGTTGAGTGGCTGCGTCCTTAAGAGCCTTCCCTCCGATCCAAACGTCATTCCAAAAATCGATATCTCTACCATCTCCCAGGTTCCATTTATGGCCCGGATACACAACCTCTTGAATGCCACGTTTATTTGTAGCACTGACTATATGTTTTTGGTAGACTTGTAGTCAAGACTCCGTAAGTAGATGACACATTAACTTTGTTTATATTTTTATCGGTAATTTATTTTCGCCCCCCTCTAGAAATCCTGCGGCCGCCACTAGTCCCACTCATACAAAGTGACCGCGCCTAATCAACTTACATTTTGTATCAATATTCTACTAATAACATCTCTCTAATTGACTACATTTTAAAAAAAAAAATTATTACATAAATCTAGTATAAAAAAAACTATGATACCTCTTTGTCAAGTTAATTATTTTGGGTTAATTAGCCAAAATATCTTAACATTTGAGATGATTACACATCCTATAGTATTTGTGTTTTACTAAAATTTTAACCTTCTTTTTGCATAAAATATCACGAATTTATATAAAAATAACTACTTCAATTATTTAGCCGTTTTAAAAAGTGATGCGCTGAATACGACAAAGATAAATTGTAATATTTAATTTTATAAAGTAAGTACAAAAATACTAAACAAACACTAAAAGCTGACAATGTCTTGACATCGTTAATAATAACGTCACATATTTATTAAATCAAATCTTTAACAAACGGTATAGAATTCGAATTTGTAAAACAGAATCCTACTTAAAATAACGATAACGCTTTATCTCCTTCGTCAAACCGTTCGTCACAAAGTTATCACATATTAATTTATCTTTTAATATTTATATATCTATGATCCATGAAGATCTTTGAGGTTAAATATTCATGAATATCGTGATAAGGCAAATCATAAAATTAGGCAACATTTTTATCATGCATCGTTCACAAGATAATGCACCGAAGCTTGAGGCATAATCTTGGAATGAGTAAAAAAGTAATGAGTATCCCACAGCCCACATTCACAGCCTCACTTTGGATCTGACCCACAGAGTTTTTAAAGATTGAATTTTTAATGACATAGAAAAAGAAAAAGAAAAAGTGAAAAGTCGAGTTTAACCCTGGACAGTCGCCACGTTACAAATACACAAAGAGAATTTATAGGTAGACTACACATAGAGGTTTTCATCTACCATCTTCAAATTAGGTTTCTTTTGTTATTTTAACATATTTTTGGTTGCCCCTTTCTCTTTCTCCCTTTTCACAATCTCTGTGTATTTTCGGACCCAGAACATGTCCATTTACACAACACCCACAAAACCTAATCTAAAACTCTCGAATCCGAGCCCTCTATTTTGATTTTTGGTTTATATATTTTTTGGGTCTAACAAGTTTTTTATTTTGTTATCAACACTCGTTAAGGGCTAGCAGTGTTACAGATACATTACAGGTCTGTAGAAGAGGAAAAATAGTGAGATTCCGAACCAACAACAATGGGGAAAAGGTACATTACAGTAAATTTTATTTTTTGATTTTGTAATTTGATTTAGATGAAAACCCAGTTCCTGATTTTGTGTTCTTTGTTGTACATTTTTTTAGGGTTACAAGTTTTGGGGTAGGTTGCATGTGTATTCTTTCTTCTTCCTGATGGACCCACCATATACCCACCTCTACCATTTTATCCTTTGAACTCGTTTGGTTTCTGGGTATGAATTGAAAGCTTCCATGGATGGGATTTCTCGAAATGCCCCAAAGATCTAATTTATTGTCAACCCATTTGACCAGAAATTACTTAATTCTAGGGTTTTTATAATCTTTGCCATATTTGTGAATATTCTAGGTTAGGGACTAGTTAGGGTTTATTCAGATGGTTACTTGTCTATTTTTTAAGATTTGTGTATGTATGTAATTTGGTTGGTGGGGTTGCGAGTATTTTGTTAGGCTCATCTATTTGGTTGGACTAGATTGTTATTTATTTAGATTTGGTACCTAAAATCTCCCATTTCATGTAATCAGAAAACAAAATTGTTTCCTGCAATTGTTGGAAGATCAAATCATGAGTATGAATATTTGGGAGTAAGTAAGTTAGCTTGTGATTATAAAATGTTTAGATGTTTGAGAAGTAAGGGACACTTACTCTTTTTAGCATTTCAAGTTTTAGGCTGTATTGGTGATTAGCTATCTGTATTTGGCAAATGTAATGTTCTCTTATTTTGCACACTATCAATAGAATGGAGTATATGATATGTTTGCTGGGTAATGTACAAAAGTATACTACTTTTGCTCCTATGTTCCAATTTCCGAGTTGTTGTACAAAAAAGAGCAGAATATAAGGTATGGCATGGTGCTGTTTTCCCTTATGATGGGCTTAGTTCTTCAATTAGACACGGTGAGCTGTAATTTAGTATCAGTGAATACAGGTTCTTATAGATTCTGTGAACGCAGATCTTTTTGTCTTTTGAAATTGTAAACAAGCTCCGTTCATAATTTTGTATATTTTGTTTATCTGGCTTGCTTATTGTTGTGTTTCCTGTTCATGAATCAGGTTTTAGGTGGGCGCCTTAATTGTCTTGTTTGTGAATGGAAGTGCTTTCTTGTTCTAGTCTGGGGCATTTTGAAGAGCCTGGTGCCCTTCAAACCAAATCTGCAATGGATGTTGACTATAATAGTCCTATAGATGATCGTGCATTCAATGTCAATGGCCAAAAGTACGGAGATGATGTAGAAGAAATTCCTGGAGCCGAGAATGATGAAGCTTCTAATGTGTTTGAGCATCCTCATGTGACTGTCAATGTGATTGAGAATGAACTATCCTGTGAGAACAATATTGAGGAGTCATCACTTTTGGGATCTAAGCTCTATGAAAAGGACGATGCAGTCGCTTTATGGGCGAAGGTATGCCGTTCTGGTCATGTTTTAGCATTATTAGTATAAATATTAATCCTAATACCTTATTTGTCATGCTTCAGCATTATCAAAATAAAGATAATCACTTATTTGCTTGTATTAGGAAATGATTATTGTTATTGGATATTAGAATTAAAAGCTTTTAATGATCAAATTATTACATTCTTATCCCTCTACAGTATACACAGCTTCTTTTAATTTCTTTTGTTATGCTGATCCCCTTCTCTGCTTTGCTTGTAGCAGTGGAGAGGTAAATGGCAAGCAGGCGTTAAATGCGAGAGAACTGATTGGCCTCTAGATGCCGTGAAAGCCAAGCCAACTCATAATAAAAAGAACTACATTTTGATGTTTTTCCCACATCCAAAAAACTATTCTTGGGTAGATACATCCCTTGTCTGTCCCATTCATGAACTACCAGAGCCAATCATGCACAGCTCTCGTGATTTTGGTGTTCAACTGGTGAAAGATTTGACCGTTGCACGTCGGTTTATAATGCAAAAGCTAGCAGTATGCATTCTAAATATCGTAGACCAATTACATTTTCAGGTAATCCTTTTTGTCTGAAATTTTCTTTACTTATTGTCAGTTTCAATAGGTCTCTTTCTTTCACATGCCGTTTCTTTCCTCCCCCTTCTACCTTCTTTAATGCCTCCCCTTATGGATTATCAACTTACACTTTTGGTAGGCTCTCGTGGAGACTGCAACGAATATTAATGCATGGAAAGAGTTTGCCATGGAGGCTCCTCGTTGTAAAGGCTATCCTGATCTTGGACAGATGCTTGTGAAGCTCCAAAAGGTAAACAAATTTTTTTGTTTCTTACTTTTAGTTATTTAATCTTGTTAAAAGTATGTGTAATGATCGATGTCTGTCCTGACAGATGATTCTTGAGTGCCCAGTCATAAATGTCATCATAAACATTATCTTCTCAATAAACCTTCAAATGTTTCTGTATGAGATGAATGCTCTAACTGAAATATAGAGCATTCATTGTTTTTATTGAGATAACCCATGTCTATAGGAGATACCTATTCTATCGAAGTTTAATGCTCTTGATCTTTCCCACAGATGATCTTGGAGCAGTACATAGATATTAATTGGATTCAACATTCTCTCAGTTCTTGGGTAAGCCGATGTCGGAAAGCTACTACGGCTGAATCTGTCGAACATCTGAGAGAGGTACTACTACACTTTGTTTGTTAATAAATGGACTGCAATGAATCATAATTTCTTCTTGTTATTGTATCGTCTAGCTACTGTACCCTATTTTATGTTGTGGTTTTTTCTGTTCAGGAATTGGTTAATAGTATTCTGTGGAAGGAAATCAATGCTGTACAAGGTGTCCAAGATTCCCAAAAACTTGCATCCGAATGGAAAATGTGGAAACATGAAGTCATTAAACTGTTCTCAACATCACCTCCGATCTCAAGTATTGGAGAAGTAGATAATCTTGACAAAAATGTCATCATAGATCAGCGAGGGAGTGATAGTTCATTTCCATTGAGTCCTCCGTTAGGCCGGAAAAGACCTAAGCTTGAAGTCCGTCGTGCAGAGCCACATAATTCACAAGTGGAAGATAAGGACCCACATGAAAATAGTATTGTGGTGTTTGATTCTGATGTTTTGGTGGGACCCAACAGTGATTGGCAGGATGAGAACAACGATTCTGTTCATAGTGAAGGTGTTAAACTGAAATCTGTGAATGGATTGTCTGAGATGACGGCCTTGAGTACTGAAACCAAGGGCCGTAAATGTCATGCTTTTATTGAATCAAAGGGAAGACAATGCGTAAGGTGGGCCAATGAAGGCGATGATTATTGTTGTGTTCATTTAGCTGCTCGGTTTACTGGCAGCACTGTCAGAGGATCAGTCCAACCAGCTACCGATTCACCAATATGTGGAGGTACCACTACTCTGGGCAGCAGATGCAAACACCGGGCTCTGCCCGGATCCACGTTTTGTAAAAAACATGGACCCCGAGATGGTTTTAACGAGAGCCCATACACACATCGTCTCAAGAGAAAGCATGAAGAGCTTATAAATAATTCAAATACATACACTACAGATATGATCTTAAGGGGCACCGAAGATGATCAGCCTCTTGAAGTTGAACCAATTTCAATGAGGATAGTAGCTCATAATGCAGTAAACAACTTTGCACAGGCACCCGTGCATTTCAAGGAAGATCACAAACATGCGGAGAAGCCATGCTGCATAGGGTTGGGTTTTCATGACAGTATACCTCAATGTCTAGAAAGTCCAAAAAGACACTCGTTGTACTGTGAGAATCATATACCGAGCTGGCTTAAACGTGCTAGAAATGGTAAGAGCAGAATAATATCAAAAGAAGTATTCATGGATCTTTTGAGGGGCTGTTCGTTGCATGATCAGAAAGTGCAATTGCATCAAGCTTGTGAGCTTTTCTACAAGCTCTTTAAAAGCATGCTATCCATCAGGAATCAAGTGCCTCTTGGAATTCAGTTCCAGTGGGCACTGTCTGAAGCTTCTAAGGATCCTCAAGTTGCGACATTCTTAATGAAACTGGTTTTGAGTGAAAAGGGAAGAATTCAGAGGATTTGGGGTTTTGGTTCCGACAAAGATAACCAAGTTCCGGCTGCTGCAGCTGAAACGTCTACAATGCCCGGTGGAGAAGATAGTGACATTGAAGGAAGCTTTGAGGGTAGGTTTGGCTCCGAGGAGCCTGCTGATGATCAGGCATTTGGTGAGGATTGGATAGACAGACATCAAAAGGAAGCCCAGTGGTATTTTAGAGGTTATGCTTGTTCAATTTGTCTTGATTCTTTCACAAATAGGAAGGTACTTGAAACACATGTCCAAGAAAGACACCATGCTCAGTTTAGTGAGAACTGCATGCTTATACGGTGTATTCCCTGTGGCAGTCATTTTGGTCATCCTGAAGAGTTATGGGCTCACGTGCGTTCATCTCATAAGGATGATTTTAGACAAACCACCAAATCTGTAGAACAACATACTCTGGCAATTGGGGGTGATACGGCCATGACATCTGAAAACACTTCAGAAAACACAGGCATTGCTAAAAAGTACATTTGCAAGTTTTGTGGGTTGAAATTTGATCTGCTTCCTGATCTGGGTCGGCACCATCAAGCTGCTCATATGGGTGCAACCTTGCCTGGTTCCCGACACACGAAGAAGGGCATAAACTTCTATGCTTATCGACTCAAATCAGGTAGGCTTACCCGACCTAAATTCAAGAAGACCCTTGGTGGCATACCATATAGGATGAAAAACAAGGTTGCTGCTGGTTTGAAGAAACGACTTCAAGCATCAAATTCACTTGGTGAGGCAGGGGTAAATCCGAATGTAAAAGATGCTAAGGGTCTTGGTAGACCTACTGAAGCTGATTGCTTATCTATTGCAAATACAATGTATTCTCAAGCTATAACAACAAGAGCTCGTCCAGACAACAATGAAATATTGAGGGTTGCACGCTCTTCATGTTGTAGGGTAAGCCTCCAGGCTTCTTTGGTAGAGAAGTACGGTATTGTCCCAGAACGATTGTATCTTAAAGCCGCTAAGCTTTGCAGTGATCATAACATTCGAGTAAGTTGGCATCAGGAGGGTTTTAGCTGTCCAAAGGGATGTCAAACACCCAAAGATCAGAACGTGTTATCTGTATTGACGCCTTTGTCAAGTGAACATGTGACATCAAGCTTTGTACCTCCTCCTGTGGATGACAAGGCAGAGCAGTGGGAAAAGGATGAGTGTCACATTGTCATTAATTCGAATAGTTTGAGACACATTCGTTTCCAAACCACAATTATATTGTGTGACGACATTAGCTTTGGAAAGGAATCAGTTCCAGTTACTTGCATTATTGACAAAAACATGTTAGATTCTCTTCATGTGCCAACTCTTGGCTTTGATGGACAAGCTACCTATCTACCTTGGGAAAGCTTTAGCTATGTCGTAAAGCCATTGCTAAAGCTCTCCAATAATGTTGATACTCAGGTGAAATTTCTGACTAACCTTTTTTTTTAGTGTAATGTATAGTCTTTTATAAATGATTTTGCAGGACCTGCAACTTAATTGTTGTTTAAAATTGATTATATATTCTCTTGAGAACCTTGACAGTTGACAAATCCCTGATAAAGTCGATTAATATCTGTTTAGGCTTTCGTTATTTTAACCTATGCCCCAATGATGTAGGAGAAGCCTACTTTAGAAAGATTTTCTAGATTTACCTACTTAGCTTTAATATAAGGATTACCATTTACTATTGTTTTTTTTCTTAATCAAGGTTCTTAGGCCATAGGCTAGAAAAAACGTCAACCTTGAGAAGTTCAATTCATATCCTTTAATGTATTACCTTAATCTTACTAGTTTGGCTGTAAGGCTTGGTGGATTAACATTCAATTTAATCTGTATTACTTGTTTTTTCTGCTACATTCAGAGTTCACAGTTGGGATGTGGTTGTACACAATCAGTATGCTCTCCCGAAACTTGTGACCACGTGTACTTGTTCAATACTGATTATGAAGATGCGAAGGACATTAACGGGAAGCCCATGACAGGAAGGTTCCCGTATGACGGAAATGGTCAAATCGTCTTAGAGGTAAGCAATTTTGATTGAACTTCAATGTGGTTCAGTTGAAATCCTTGTTTAATGCTGTTGCCTAATGTAACCATATTTTCTGCAGGATAAGCATATGATCTATGAATGCAGCACCTTATGTAAGTGCAGTAAAAATTGCCCTAATAGGATCTTGCAATGTGGGTTGCAAGTAAAACTAGAGGTCTTCAAGACACTAAAAAAGGTAATTCCTTTTGAAAGAATTGGGTTAAATAGGCTCTTTTTTACCGGCATCTGGTTTGTAGACCCCTCTAATTTTACCTTATATATAATCCCTCCTAGATGAAAGAATTCGGTTAAACAGGGGTATATTTACTAAATGAGTTTATGTTATGGGTATTCTTAATTGAGTAATAGTGGTAAAAGACTTAGTCATTTTACCCATTTTACCCATTCCTTTTTTAACATTGAAGCTTTACTGTCAAGACTCAAGAACATTAATCAATTCTTATGTGCATTGTTTTCACAGGGTTGGGCAGTCAGGGCTGCCGAAACAATTTCACGAGGTAAATTTGTATGTGAATATATTGGTGAAGTTGTGGATGAACAAGAAGCAAATAGAAGACGCAAGAGGTTTGCATTAGTCTATCATATTTCCCATCAAGCTATCTCATAAATATGGTATTTTCCTGTAACTTGATTCGTGCATTTGTCTTTAATCATAGATATGGACCACAATTTTGTAATTACTTCTTCAACGTTGGGACCTCTATCAAGAACACAAACCAATTGAATGAGGAACAGATATCATGTGTCATTGATGCATCTAAGTACGGCAATGTTTCGCGTTTCATCAACCACAGGTGAGGAACAATTCTTCTGATACCATATTTTCTCTGCTGCTTAATGAAGGATTTATATTTGGATGCATGCTAATTGTTGTTTATTGCTCCGGTTCTAGTTGCTCTCCGAATCTTGCAAGCCGCGTTGTTCTTGTGGAAAGCATGGATTATCATCTCGCCCACATCGGCCTCTATGCAACTCGAGATGTAAGTCTCCAAACCTTTCAAGTACTAATATTCTAGGGTTTATGCACTGTCAAAGAAATTTACGTTTTCTATTTGCGAGCAGATAGCTGTTGGCGAAGAACTGAGTCGTGATTATGGAGTCGAGTTACAACAAGGAGAGGAGGGGTTGGTGTGCTACTGTGGCGCTTCGAGCTGTCGAAAACGCTTCAGTTTAGCTTGAGAGCTTTGAACTTGAATCATATTGTTCAGCTGGTTGCTTCCTCAAATGCTGAATTTGAATGTAGCTTAAATGCATTTAGAATTTCATCAGAGTTGGTACTATATATGCTTTATTTGTTGCTCTTTATTTATAATTGAAACTGCACATAACTAGAAGCTAATGGTAAAGGGTATGGTTGATGAGGTTTTGAGTCTCATATTTTGAGTACCATTTCTTGCTGTAATGCATCAATATTGCAAATTGCACAGTCTTGGAATTTTAAGCATTTGCTCTTAGTATTATTAGAAAAATGAAATATAACTTGTGGAAATGTTTTTTTTACAGTTTTTTGAGTAGCAAATACTCTTATGATATTATATGAAGTTTTACAAATTTGGGGCACATTTTAGCCTTTTGATTATTTAAAAGTGATAATTTTTTTAACAATTATATTTTTTTTACTTGTATAAAAGAGAAAAAACACCCTACATTCTCAAATTTTAATACTTAATATTTATAATAATTATACTATAATATATTTGTTTTGTTTTTAATTTTTTACCGGGTTGGCGGGCCGGACTTTTCGGCCCGACAGGGCCTACGATCTTGTCCAGTTCCAGCCCGACGGGCTTACGGTCTGACCGAACTTGTTCCCATGTTCATACCGTTTTTTCGGACCGGACAGACTACCCTAATTTCAACATGTCTATAACAAACATAAGCCTGTGGTCTATTGAATCATGATGGTGTTTGTGATGTACATACACCATGCATAAAAAGGAAAAGGTATAAATTGGATTCTTCGACTTTTTGTGAAAAATAAGAACAAGAAAGTAAGTTGGATAACCAAGAAATTAATCATGGAGGCTTGGACCAATGCAAATCATCACCATGAATTTTAATCCCTCTTTTTTTATTCTTTATTATAAAAAAATTGGTTATAATATATAAATTTTAGTTCTTCAATTTGTCTTTCAAGTTAATAATGACAAGCATGTTTTTCTCTAGGATCATTTTTTTTGTTGAAAATTTTGAGAAGTAAATCTCAACTTGTATAGGGTGTTTTTTTTTAAAAAAAAAGGAAGATTTTTTTAAAGGATATAGTTTTAAAATGTTAAATTTATAAGAGTTTATAAAATCTAGTAAAATTTAAAAATAAATGGTTAAATTCAAAAAAAAAAAAAAAGTTGTACCTTAGAATAACCAGGTATAAGTTATATATAATATCTATTTCGATAGATAAAGGTGTTTTCCCTCGATATTTATGTTCTAAAATATTGATTGCAATAGACATTTTATCGTTACATTTTGTTCATAATAGGGGTGGACATGGGATAAAATTGGACAAATTTGAGGTCGTTTTAGGCTTGTTCTAACTATTTTATATGAGATTGAGCCGATCTTAAGTATTTTAGATTGAATTCACCGGGTTCTATCCCAGTTGGAACTGAGAAGGGATGGGTCAAATTCCACGTGCCCATTAGTTTATTTAATGTGTTCAAATTTTACGTTTTATCTACAAAAATATTTGTATATATCGTATTTAAAACGCAAAACCATTAAATTATCAAATATCCATAATATCATATTACAGTTAAATTAAAGTTTTAAATAACTATAATAAAACACATATAAATGAATTTGGTTCATTTGTCAATTTTGACGGTATGATCAACATGATTTATGTTTTAAAATAACAAGTATATCACTAACGCTTCGGAATTTTATTATATTTTTTATTTTAAATTGAAAATTTTATTATATACATGACGGACCTAATGGAGTGGAGAAGTTAAGATCCATATCCTGTCCCCGATAGTTTTTTATGGGACGAAATTTCTAATTTTGAATGAAATGTCGACAAAATCAGGACGAAATCGAGATTGACGGGATTTGTGATCATCTATATGATATGATTGTGTAAAAAAGAGTAGATAAAATAAATATATATAATATATATTTCATCTTTAAACCGCATTAAATACAATTACACCATCAAAAACCATATACATACTTGAAACGTAATTTGTGATTGTAAATACAACTAATTTTTCAAATGTTTAAGGGGTCCGTATATTTGAGTTAATATTAAGTTAAGTTTTATTAATATAAATACTCGTCGATTAAATTAAAATAATAAGTTGGAAATGGAAGAAATGGCGATTGTTAGAGTAGCCTGGGCCCAAATCATATTAAGGCCCAATTAGGGTTGAGAATTATGACGTCAGCAGATATCAAAAGGACCGGAGGGCCCTACCACATGAAATGATGAAGACTTGGTCGGACTCAGGCAAATTGCATTGCAGGGTCATATGTGTATAGGCAAGTTCTGATTCGGATCGGATTTTTTTTTTAAAAAAGTGTGTTTTTCGGATCAAATTTGGGTCGAATATGAAATATAGGTCTAAATGCTTGTTCATATTCGATTTTTGTTATCCAGACTGAACCAAACTTTACCATGTCTAATTATACTTCTTCGATATAATTACGATCGAATCAAGATCTAACATAATGCAATAATATTATCTTTCTAACAACGAAACTATGTTCCGGAGACTTATGTTGAGATAATAAAGTTTCCATATCTAAAGCTAAGAAATTGCGATATAAGGTGATGATTACTAATTTATGGTCATTTGATTTTTGGGTGAATCTTACCAACTTATGTTGTTCTTGAGTCGAATGTACATGTACGTTTGTATGCACACGAACTTCGATCGTATGACTTTGACATGGATTCACAACACGATTAGCCTAGTTGCCAAGCTCCTACTTTTTGTGCCTTGGGTGTCAACTAATAAAGGGGGAAATATCATTCTAAGTCGGTCTACAAGCTTTTAAAATAGATGTTAAAGTTAGGTTTTAAGAGCATCCGCAACCCAAATACTCATTCTAGATTTCTTTATCGATTTTTTATGCCTTCTTGTTACAACCAATATATGTGTCATATTTAGTTTCTTTCCATAGAAGTTTCTTTGTATTCATCACCTTAATTATCTCCTCAAATCTATATTTTATTTATTTTATTTTATTTTTTTTATATGAGTAAAGAAACTCATAATATTTGGGATGCAAATTTTCTAAGATGGTCTACTAGATCTTTTAAAAGTACATCAATTAAACTAATTTATAATATATTTTAGATTTTGTTTACGAAACCTTTATCATCTAACCATTCCATATATAAGGAGGGGTCTCTTTGGTAACACGGTTTGTGTGGTTGTTTCGATACGCCGTGAAATTGTGTCTAATTTAAAATTTTTGATGGTTATATAAAGCTTAAATGAAAATATTATTTTTTCAGATAACTTTTTGTGCACTTTTTTCAACAATTTCGTCTCACCAACTTTAGTCATTTCATTCTGATTATCGTCCTAAACCCTAATAATTCTCGCTGTCTGTCTCAATGATCATCCGTCAATTGTTTTTTTTACGCCCTCTTCAACTACTAGGATTGTCCGATAACTCAAACCTCTTTTATTTGAAAAAAAAAGAAAAGATTTTTAATCGTACGATGAAAGTGTCGGTATTTTTAAAATCAGTTAGATGATGATGTTACCAAAGCAATGGAGATGGTGGTCCATATTCACTACCAAAACTACTCCATTGCCATTATCACTCGTAGGTTTTTATTTATATTAAAAGAAAAAAAAAAGAAAAAGGAAAAAGAAGTCAAAATATGTCGTTTACTTCACAAATCTCGCGACTTAATATTGACTTTGACTTACAAATTTCATAGCTATGTTCAGTATTATATAAGTTTCTTATTTGTATACTAAGTGCCGTTCGGTTTTAACTATAGAATTAAAAACGGAATGGAAACGAATCTAGTGTATACGTATATCCTTATTCATACAAGCTTTTTTGAATCATTCCTTATGCTTTGAAGTAATTGGAGTAGAGTTTGATTACTTTTAATGGGAAGTGTTCAAGTAGGGCCCATTATTCCGGTACGGCCGTGCGGCTGTCCATATGACCGACACGTCTCCCGAATTTTTTTTTTTAGAACGAGTAAAAGTAATAGTTCAAAATTTATTATGGAATAGTTCATAACTTTTAAAAGGATAGTTCATGAACTATAATAGGATAGTTCATAGTGCAAAATTTATAAAGGAATGAAAGTAATAGTTCAAAACTTATTAAAGAATAGTTCATAACTTCTAAAATGATAGTTCATGAATTATAATAGAATAGTTCATAGTGCAAAATTTATAAAGGAGTGAAAGTAATAGTTCAAAACTTATTATGGGATAGTTCATGAATTATAATAAAATAGTTTATGGATTATAATAGAATAGTTTAAAGTGCAAAAATTTATAAAGAAGTCAAAGTAATAGTTCAAAACTTATTATGGGATAGTTCATAAATTATAATAGAATAGTTCATGGATTATATTAAAAAGTAATAGTTCATGGATTATATGGGAATAGTTCAAAGTTTATAGGAGAATAGTGCATAAATTATAACATGGTTGTTCAAACAAATTTCATTCGAAAAAAAAAAAAAAAAAAATTTTTTCGGGACATGTGTCGCCCGTACGGTCGGCCGTACGACCGTACCGCAATATATGGACCGTACCTGAACATTTACCTACTTTTGATACCCTATAGAGAAATAAAATGTGGGGAAACAAGTGCATTTTTGCATAAACCACAAAGAATGATTCCATATAATTTATTGAATAAAGATATACATATGGACTAATTTCGTTCAATTCCGTTTCCGGAGTTGGAACCCAACGAGCCCTAAATGGTTTGAAAACATATGTAGGATCATAAAAATATTTAACCCATAAGTCTATCACTTAACTTGACCTATTTACCATTAATCCAAAAAATATATAGCCACCATTTAAAGATAGCTTGGCTTGGAAGGCTCAATTTAATCATTTTTTTTAATTTATCCTACTTAATTTTATATTTTTAAAATTAGTTTAAACTTGAAGATAAGGCATGGTGATTGGTGAAAATAAAATAAACTTGGATTAAGTGTACCAAAATAATTTATATCAAGTGTTGTTACAAGAATAATTTAAAGGTAATGTGTAAGTTTATTATTGATGTCATAACTCTTTTTTAAATTATTTTTATAAACTTTAATTAAAGAATCAAGGAAAGATTTTAAAAAATAAAATTAAATATATCAGTTTTTTTTATTTAAAGATGAAAATTTAACTAATAATAAAATATATTTTATAGTATTTTACAAATTTTAAATTAATATAATCTAAATCATGAAATTTACAAAGATATTCGATAATACATCATAAAAAGTGATAATGTTATTTATTTATTTATTTCAAGATGTAAAACTAAATTGCATATGTTACATGTATTAAACTAGTTATCAAAAAAATTATTGTTTTTGATCTTTTGGGTATATTTCACAAAGCTATGTCCATTTGTTTTTATCTTTTTTATTCTAGAAACAACACAAAATTTATTATCACCAAGCAACAAACTATAAATCTAATTAAATATTTATAACTTATAAAATTAATAAAGACTATCTAAATAAGTTAAAATAAGTACTTAAAAAACTTCACCTACTTTGTTTTACCTAATATAGGCCTATGACTTGTGTTGCCAACTTATCAGTATTTCAACTATTTTTAAGCTGTTAAATTTGATTCCTTTTTTAACAATGAGATATTTTAATATGTATTTATACAAATAATAATTTGATTTTGATATTATATAATAAAAACTATAAATATATTAATAAATCACCGTAAAATATATACTTATTAAACATATATTGTCAATATTAATACATATAAAATGATTTTATTATTACTTGGCAGTATAAATATGTAGTCTTCTTTTTTTAGTTAAAAAACATAGACTTATTATTAGACATTAAATAAATCAGAAATAATAAGGGAAGTAGCTAGATATCCATATCACTATACCACAATTATTATATCTTTCTAATTATACCATAGGTTGTACTCACTACGGACTATCATTTTATAAATTAAAATAATGAAAAATATTTTTTTTAAAAGAAAAAGCTTATTTCTTTTTCCGATAAAAATAAAACTTCACAACTAAGAGTCATTTCGAAACTCCTGTATAAAGATTTATTGGTGAAATTATATGAAGTTACGAAGAAAAAAATGATGAGTTAAGTAATTAAACGTCCAAACTTATGAAAGCTTATCAACTAATTAAAAATTTTCCTACCAAACAAAACAAACCCCAATTTTACAATCTCATTGAAACTTATCAAACTTACCAGAGTTTATCAAATATATGGGGAACATAGGTTATGAAAAGGTGTTTGAACAATCCAAGTAAATGAAAGTTAAACAAAACTTTGATGAGAAAACTAACAAAAATCGATCTCCGACAAAAGAGAGTGTTGAATTGAACCAAATTCCAGTAACAATGCTTTGTGCTCTATGTCAACATCCCTACGAAATTACACACCATCTCTTATAAAAATGTCTATAATTCGACAAAATGCAAAAAATATTAATTCGGAGCTTGAAAAACTATCGGTATAGAAACATAAGAGATATATAATAAGACAAAACCAAAGAAATTTTTTTTTTTTTTTGAAAATGCAGAAGTTATTGTACTAAGATATGATATATTTTTTTTTGAAAAGAATATATGATATGCTTAAAGATGAAGAACTTGAAATTGATCAAGTTAATTCGGAGGGTAAAAATCTTGTGATAATCAACAACATTAATCAAGCTTGTGAACTACCCCGAGAAATTGACATGATTATGGTATATGTTCTATTTTGTTGACTTTTCAACAAGACATTACCACTCACATTTTTCAAGGAAGCCAACGTTGTAGTTAATATGCTAGTTACCTATGACCTTGCTTACCGTTACTAATTTGTGTGAATTTTTAGAACTTTAAGTATCTCTAAAAGGTGACCCAGTTCTAAGAGAATATCATTCATTTTTATCAAAAGTTTAAAAAAAAAATAAAAAAATCATAAGGTATCAAAGAAATTTATTGAACAAAAAGTAAAAAAAGGATAAGCTTATACTTACATAAGTTTCAATAAATTAATATTTTTATTTTATAGAGACATAGAATTATTAATATACATTATATAAATCATATATAATAAGGTAAGTAGCTAGATATCCACATCACTAATTCACCACAATTATTATCTTTTTTTTAATACAATTGGGTAAGCAAACTAGATACAATTATTATCTTTCTAATTATACCAGAGATTGTCCCCACTATCATTTTATCAACTAAAATACTGCAAAAGTTAAAAAAAAAAAATATTTATTTTCCCAAAAGAAAATGAAACTTCAAGGACAAGAACCGATCTGATATTTATTATTTAATGACATTAATTAGCACGCTAATCCAGCCCCAATCAATCGACGTGCCAGTTCATCTACGCTAATTATAACCACTGCAATTTTAATTATCTTCTTAAAAAAACAAAAACAAATTTAGCATTTTTTGAGTTTTTTTTAGATGTTTTTCATAATTCAGATAATACATTCAGCAATTGAAATTAGATTTTTCTATGCGTCCAAAATAATAATAATATTGTTCAAAGAATGTAGAGAATACCCAGAATTCACGTATCTATGACTGGGACATTTCATAAGAATCTTAATTTCTTATCATTATCACCATTAATTTTGAAAAGCCATGATTCAATTTGTTTATATTTATCAAATAAATGAAAATAATTATAAAAAATCTGACAAAAATTACCAAAAATCTAAAAAAAACCCATCTGTTATAATGTAAAACTTGTCAAATATTTGTGTTGATTTTATATCAGTCATATTAAAATTGATAATCATCAAAGTAATTGAGGAGAACAAGTGAACAACTCCATTATTGACAATACTTGGGATTTGATAAAAAATTTAGATTGAAATTTATTCCAGATATTGATGCTACATTCTGCATATTTTAATGTAGTTTAAATATTATTTATTGTAATTTATTAGTATTTCAATGAAAGGGCAAATTGGTCACTAAGGAAAATATGATAATGATGGAGTGTGATCTACTCAGTAGCAAAAGAACACCACCAACATCTCCATCACACACCATTACTTTGTTTTTGTTGTTTTATGCATTTATGTGAAATTACAGAAACATATTGCAAGCACGCTTGCTGTCTCTGTACACATCAATACTCATACACTTTGCTACAGAGGAATGTGGGAATTGTGAAGAACACAAAAGAAACCTAACAAAACAAGATTCAAACCAAAGAGAGATCCACCGGTAAAGTTGAAAGTAGAACTCTTGTTCTTTGAATCACTACTTTTGAGGGGGTTTTCTTCTTCTTTTTTAAAAATAAATGATTTTAGGTATTCCTTTTTCTGTTCTTTGCTTGCATCAAAATTTTTGAGTGTTTTATTGTAATAATTTAAGGGGGACAAAGCCCATCCCTGCGGAAAATCTACTCCATTATTCCCTTCTTCTGTAAGGCTCTGTTATTTGGTTTCCTTCTCTCTTGACATTGAAGCCTTGCTCAATCATTTTCATTTCTAGGGTTTGATCAATTTAGAGGTGCATTGAAAGATGGGTTCTTGAGGAAATTCACTAATTCACTCAATGGAACTTACAAAGAAGTGTGTAGGTCAATTCTAAGAAGACCCATTTGGTTTTCATTGTGAATTTCCCTTTTCAGTTCACAAACACTTGGGGTTTGATTTCTGCAATTGTGGTGAGTTTCAGTTGGTGGGTTTCTTTCAAGCTTGGAAATTTGGAAGCTTTTTGGGGGTTGTGGACTGGATATTCGTAATTTGGTTTACTTGGAAGGGATATTAAATATCTTTGATGTGACATTCATTTTCTTGGTTGTATTCTAGAATTGCTCTTACTTTCATCACAAAAAAAGTTTCTATTTTGGTTTGAAGTAACAAATTAGGGTTTTTATTTGTTGAATGCTTGTTGGCTATGGCGGAAGTTCGATTCCCTAAGGTAGATCCAAGAGAAACCAAAATTAGGAATGTACCAATTGCTGTTACACCTGAGGGTTTCTGGTGTTGTCCTTCACCTGTGATGTTTCAGAAGACTTTGAAAGCACAGTCTCCTGTTAATAAACCCAAGCCTGTATCTCCTCCAATACCAAAATCTCCTTCTGTTCATAGAAAGCAGAGTTCTATAACTGAGAAAAAGATGAGCTCAAGCCCACCAAAACCCAAGCCTGTGATAGCTGAAGAACAGAAGGGTTTGAATGTTGAGAATCCTGGCTCAAATGGGCCTGTGACAACTGAAAGAGCGGCGAGGAACAAGGGTGACCGTGAGAGTGTGTCAAGGAAGGTTTCAATTGAGTTTGGCGAAACCGGGACTAGTGATTTGAAGATTGTGTTAGTTGGGAAACAGGGTTTTTTGGTGAAGTTGAATGTTCATAAGGATGTTCTTGTGGAAAACAGTAGTTTCTTTGCTCAGAAGCTGTGTTCGGTCGGTCGGACTGTGGGTTCTCTTGAAGTTGAGGATTGTGATGATGTTGAGGGTTATGTCGAAACGGTTGGATTGATGTATTGTAAAGATATGAAGCTGAGATTGATCAAGCAAAGTGTTCAGAGAGTTCTTCAGATTCTCAAGGTATAATGATTTGCATATGTAACTGTAGTTTATGAGATCATGAACATAAAATTACATAATTATGTTTTGGATAAACTCGTTTGAATTCTTTGTAGGTTGCAGAGGCAATTGGGTTTAGTGGATGCATTCAATCTTGCTTAGATTACCTGGAGGCCGTGCCTTGGATTGGGGAAGAGGAAGAAGAAAAGGTTGTATCCACAGTCCGGCGCCTTAAGAGTGCTAGAGCCGGGGTGACAGTGTCCCCGGTGCTAAAACGTGTGTCTTCTGATACCTCTAAGCCTCATAAGGACACCCTCTCCCACATTTTGGACCTTGTCTTGAAAAGTACCGAGGAAAGAAGCAGACGAGAAATGAAATTGGTCGTACTCAACCTTCTAAGAGAGAACAACAGCAACAGCAACAACAAGAGCGGATTCCTGTCCTCGGAATCCTCTAATTTGACATCTGATATTTGCTATGAAACAATATACAAGTCCTGCAAAACCTCTCTGAGCTCCATTCTGTTGCTGTTTAGGGAGGCGACTGAGCCGGAGTTTGAAAAAGAGTCTCTAACAAAGCAGATTGCCCTGGAGGCTGATAACTTGTCATGGCTGCTTGAGATTTTAGTCGACAGACGAGCAGCTGATGAGTTTGCAGTGATGTGGGCCGGACAGGATGAGCTGGCATCCTTTCATGCTAAGCTGCCGACTATGACAAGGTTCCACATCAGCTGTATAACTGCTAGGTTGTTTGTTGGAATAGGGAAAGGCGAACTGTTACCTTGTAAGGATATTCGTCACACGTTGTTGAAGACATGGTTAGAGCCGTTGATGGGAGACTATAACTGGTTACAACACGGATGTCGTTCGTTTGATCGTAAGGCTGTGGAAGAGGGCATTGGAAGGACGATTTTGACCCTGCCATTAGAGGATCAGCAGAGCATCTTGCTCTCTTGGTTGGGTAGTTTTCTCAAATCAGGGGATAAGTGTCCAAATCTTCAGAGGGCATTTGAGGTGTGGTGGAGGAGAACTTTCATCAAGCCTCATGTTGAGCCTCGGACGATTAATAGCCTTTCGGATCACTTGATGATGACTGAGAATGAAGTAGATTAGTTGCTTCATCTGATTGTGTAGGTAAAATGTTAACAAGAGTGGTTGATTGCTTTTGTGTGGTTTTGTTTGATGATTTTGCCTTCTGACTTTCAAGGCCAAATGGAGAGTGTTAAGGAAAGACAACACTTGATGATCCTAACTATCTGGTAGGAGTTGATACTTCTGTTTTCAGCGAAAACTCGGGCTCTTGCTTCTGTGTCCGCCATGGGAGAGTCAGTATCATAGCTGTGTGAGAATCCTATGTAATATAACAGCATGCAGTATAGCTGTTGTTTTTTATTTGGTTTGCACTTGTGAATTAATAATAGAAATGTATGCTTCCATTGATTGTCTTCCTTTGTTCTGTATCTTAAACCATTATAACAGAAAAAGGAGAATTTAATCTTGTGACCTAAAATCACTTACAGAGGATTCTCATTTCTCACACAGCTATGATACTGAATCTCCCATGAAAAAAAACATGAGGAGCTAAGTGAATGATCAAACTCTTAAGGGTCAATGTGAAAATGTATACAACAAAGCCTAATCCATCACTTTACACTATAATTAACTGCTGAAAACAGCTAGAAACCAAATCAGTAACAATGAAGAAAGACCAGCAAGTGAACACAAAACCTGTGTTTCCTGTACTTACAACATCATTCAGCAGCTTTGAACTTTTCTATCAGGTTCTATTCAACACTATACTTTCAGCTAGCTATGCCCTTTTAGTTAAGAACTCTTTTTTCATCAAAACTTTCTAAAAAAAATCACTAAGACTGGGGAGGGTGGGAATAGTATAGCACCCCTGGTGGTTGAAGCGGGCGGAAGCTAGGAGGTCCTTGTGGCGGCTGATGTGTCATTTGCATCATTTGTGGTTGCTGGGTCATCTGCATTTGTTGAAGTGGCGGCATCAACGGAATAGGTGGTCCTGGTGGAAGGGGAGGGAAACCCGGAAGGTTGCCAAAACCATAAGCATTTGGTTGTGGCTGAGAGAAATTCTGAGATGAGACATTAGGAAGCAACTGATAAGGAGACTGCGCTCCCGGGCTTTGATGGGGTACCAGCACAGATTGATAGGGGTGGTTATTTGGTGAAGGTGCCGGACCTGGTAGCATATGGAAAGTAGGATCCGAGGCTGGCATATGTGTTGAATGTACAACAGGCACGGAGGCGGTTGTTGTTGCACCAGTATTCTTTGCTGCTTCAGCTGCAAATGTTGACAGGACAGAACTCATGATCAGTTGGGAGTTTCTAGAGGATGTAAGCTTGTCTACAACCTCAGCTGCCATGTCCGCTGGTGTCTTGGACTTGTTCCCTCCATTTGCAGTTACATTATCCGAGGGTGCTTTAGGAGGAGTTATATAGTTTTCATCAGTAAGCCGCTTTCTCATTTCATTAACTACCTCAGCTTGGGCCTGTGCTAACTGAAATTCCACAATATAGTATATATTAGTTTTAGATATAGTGGTTACCAGCATTTTAAATTAAAAAACATATCAGCCATGAATGTGAAAAACATGTTGATATACCTCGATCAGTGTATGAATATTCTCCAGTTCAGATTCCTGCAGGTAACCGGAAATTAGAATCAAGTGATATGCTGAAATTTGGTACAAATTTCCAAATTCTACAAGTAATACCTGTTCTTGTAATGCTTCTCTTAACTGTGAAACAAGTACCACCCTATTTGCTTCAAAAGCTTTAAGTTTCTCAACACACTGTTTCAGAGTAGTTTCTTCTGCTTCTAACTTGACAGCCAATATTTTCCGTCTTGGATCCTTTGCTGAAAGACAGAATTAAGCAGGCCTTAGAACTATAATCACATGATTTGTATAAGAAAAAGAAAGTGAGAAGCTATAAGCAAATGCTGGTTTGCAGATTGTGGTTTACCGTGATGACAAGCACTGTCAACATCTTGCTCCACCTTTCTCACATGACTAACTGCAGATGTGCATTTACTCATCTCTACATCCTCACTGGAATGATCGCTAAGAACTGAGTGAAAAGCTGATACGATTTTTTCAGCCGGACCCCCAATGGACAATTTCTGGATGAAGATTAGCAGATAATCAGCAACTCGTATATTTCTCATGAACAAGAGAGAAAATATGAAGTTTGAATATTCTAACTGATGAAAGACAGTTTGAGAAACAACTTGGATGATCACATTTTCGGTGCTTACTGTTTTAATGGACCTGGTGTCTCTCTTCACAATTTTAACCGATCGTGATCTTTTCTTGTCCAACTCCAAGGGTGGAGGCAGTTCTCCCTCAAGCATCACATCTTTAAGATTACGAGTGCGAGATCCAAACACCTTCCTTTCATCCCATATGGTAACCTATGGAAAAAGTATTAGGAATTAAAATATTGATTTGCAACAAGTAAATGTGAGAGAAGATTGGTCTAATAAAGTAATAAGGCCTCTTTTGTATCACTGATACAAATTAGGCCCTTGTTGATTTAAGATTATTTTTTAATTCTAGAAATACTTTATTAAAGGGGTGAAAAGGGGCCCTAGTTTGTCTCCTAATAAACAAAAAAACATGTTTGACGCTACATTAGACAAAAAAGGCCTATAGCAGGCTCAGTCGAACGGATAGAAAAGACTTAACCAATTCACTCTAAATGCGAGGCTCAATGCGTTGGTCCAAACTGAAGCTCCAACCAGACCAATGAAGCACTGAATCCTTTAATCCCATTGACTATTAAGAACTAAATCAAGGTTCAGAGAAACATAGAGTAACCTAAAGATGTAACAAGGTTCATACTTGATGGTTATACTAGCCCTGCAGAGATTTACATCTGGGATTCCAATGTAGGCAAAACATCATTTATTTGATGTAAGCAGAGAAAACAAATGTGGCAAACAATGGGCTGAAAAACAAGATCAACGTTTCTTAATCAAAGAAATAGAAGTGCTGATTTACATCTGGGATTCCAATGTAGGCAAAACATCATTTATTTGATGTAAGCAGAGAAAACAAATGTGGCAAACAATGGGCTGAAAAACAAGATCAACGTTTCTTAATCAAAGAAATAGAAGTGCTGATTTTCAATAGCTTAACCACATTACAGCAGTGTGAAATCAATCTAACAAAGAGACAGGAGAAAGATGCTTACCAATCTAGTCACAACAGTCTTTCCTCGTTCATCTCCATTTTCTGACACATCTTTGATAGCTTCCGGCAAAACCTTCCAGAACTCGGTGACGAATTCATTACCTTTACGCTTACTATTCTGAAGGATGTCATTTGCAAGATACAAAAGGGGGATTTTCTGAGAAAGTTGAGAACTTTGAAACTGCTTGAGCCACGTAGCAACAACCACTTCCGCCTTGCTTTGATGAAATATACACCAATGTGATAATGCTTTGATAGAGTTAAGGTACTGGACAATTTCAGACTTCAATTTGAATGCAGTAAAACATACATTATGTTTATACATCAGGCAGTACAACAGTTCAATTGTTGATTAACTAGGGGGAGGGGTTGTGGGGAAAGCATGAGATTTGACATAGATATGTGGCAAATTTGTCTTTTTGAGCATAATATGTTTGCGCTAAAAGCACAAAAGTAGAAGTTAACTTTTGACAACAGCATAAGCTAAAATGGTAAATCAAATTCATGATAGCATGGAATTTACAAATTCTAAAAAGTTTCAACTGAAAAAACAATAACAGTATTGTTCTTACAGAAAACAGGTTAGCTTTATAATGACAACATTGTCAGAGATATTGAGATGTAAAGATGCTCATTACATATATACATTAAAAAAACTCAAATTTGAAGCAAGGCCCCACAAATCAAACAACGATTACTAAGTGACACCGGGCTGAACAGTAGTTAACATGTTACGACAATGTAGAATGCAAGTATTCAATGCTAGGTTTTCTTTTTGCTATACAATGCTGGCCCATAATTCAGATTGGGATAACAGACCCTTTTTTCATCAAATATTTGGTTTGTGTTGGGAAACTGACTTATTTTTTTATGTACTTATTTGCAATATACATATATATCAAAAATAAGTAGTTTTAAGCAATAAACTCATCACATAAGTATATATATGTGATTGTAATAGTTTAAACTGAGGTATTTACAAGTAGTATGTAGATAGGTGTCCTAAAATGACAACTGATTATCTAAAATAAGTACTTACAATGAATAATATGCTTTATAAGTATATGCGCCAAAAACAAACTTACATCGTGCATTAAGAATGACCATATAAATGGTAACAGTGAGTAATAACAGTTAGACCGTGAGAGGCTATAAAGGAGCATTATCTATGGAAAGACTTCCCTGATTCAGGATTACGAAAAGCACAATCAACCCCTTCAACTATACCTGGATGGAAATAAATTACTCCCGGATAATAAGAAAGGAAACTCACAGATGCATGAATTCTAGAAAGTTTCTGCTGAAAAAACATAACGGAATTATTGTTCCTAGATGAAACTGCTTAGCTTTATAATGACACCGAGGTCAGAAAAGCTAAAAATAATATGGTAAGGTTCACCCTTACCTATACACGTTACACCCACACGCCTATTTTCCGATGTGGGATAGTAGACAGATGCACGAAAGGACAAATAAGTTAGCACATTGAAGACTGAAGTTTTTCACAAACAGAGAAGTAGGACGCAAAGACCCACAAATTAAAACGTTATATACAGGCAAGTCAATGAGCCGGGACTGAGGAGTAAATATGTGACAACAAGATAGTATGATTCCTTTAGTGCAAGGTTTTCTTATAACATACAATGTACCACAAAAGGTGCATTTAGCCTTGATTAAAAAAATCAAGCATATCCATCCACTTTTCTAGGTTCAACTACTACCTACAGTCCACACAGTTATGTATGTGTCTAATGATGGAAGGACGAGGAAAACATATGTTTTCCACCTTTTCAAGGCCTTATTTTCACCTAATTTCTGGTTAAATAGGAGGGAAAGCAAAATCATAGTCAAAACCCTACTATTGAATTTAAAACTCTGACTTTCACATGAAAACAAGAGGACAACAAATCAATAGAAAAGAGCTATGACTCCTAAGAGACGTTCGAGAAATAATAAAAATTCAATCTTTTCAGGTAAGACGAACATATATGAGAAAGGATACTTTCAATGCATTGTTGGGTGCTGTTGAGCTTGGAGAGCTTATCAGCCAAAACTTGCTCACTAAAGACGCTATTCACAGTATTCATCCCAGCAGCACAAATGTTTATTCAAAAAACCCCAGAATCTTCGATCAGGCACAAGTCAAGCTGAACCAATAAGAAAAACTGCAAATTGTAATCTTCAGACGAACTCTTTCACCATTCTAATAATCGCTGGCCTTTCGTTCTCGTATAAATCAAATGTAAACCCTAAAAAGAACCGCACAAGCTGAAAATGGAAATAAATTGGCCAAATTCTATCGCCTCCAAAACCCTAACAAATTCCAGAACTGCAGCCTTTGACCGTCAAAACCCTAAAAAAAAAAAGCAGTAATTTTAATTTTCAACTCACCAGCAACAATCAGGCGTTGAGAAACTACGCAAATCTAGATAGCATAAGAAAAATGCACCACGATTGAGCAATTTTTATTTTTATCCCGCCAAGGAAGAGTATTGAACCCGATACTTAGTAAGCTTCGAAATTGAGTAAATTAAAACAAAAAGCATAGATCAACAAGCATTGTTATAAAATTGATGGAAAGAGGGAGTGAGTTAAGACCTCGAGAAGCAGATGAGCGTTGTTGAAACCGAAGTTTCGCTAAGGAGATTGAAGAGATGAGAAGTTTGAGTTAAATTCAACAGAGAGGTGAATCTGTCGTGAGAAGTATAGGGCAACAAGCAAAACGCATGGTTCGGGTGGAGATGGAGAGAGCAAAGGGAAGTGTTTTGCGGGTGCAGACGCCAGAGGCGCAGAGGAGAGAGACAACTATGAAGGACTGTAGGCGAGGGTGTTTGTCTGTAGCGATACGACAATATTTCACTTCGACAGGAGGAAAAGGCCAGTTGGGCCGGAATGGGCTTCTTATTGGGCCTCTTGTTTAGCCCACTAAGAATCTGTTTTGTTTGGGCTGAGCTTTTGGGCTACATTTTAACCCGTGTTCTGGGTGAAAAAGCCCGAAGTTCGTATAAATGTATGATGTATAAGGACATTTGTCCATATACAAGAAATATCATATGCATTGAATGTCACACTTCATAACGTCAATCATAGATTGAGAGATGAAGTTTCCTCGTCTTGGATCCGGAGGGACGGTGTGCTAAAATCAACCTAACGACAATAAAGAGCTTAACGATGATGAATAAAGAATTTCACATGAGTTTTGTGTGAGAAAAGTCGCTTGCATTGCGTTAGGGAGTTGTGACCATGCTCGAACAAGAGTCTGAGAACTTGAGCAATGCAAGGGGGTGATGCCTCTTTATAACCCAAGGCCACTCGTTGTTACAAGGATTCGGATTTATACAAGTCTAAGAGTGTACGTACTCTCCTTGGTTAGATAGCGAGACAAGTTTCCTTGATCGAGTTTCTATATTATGCAAGGTTGTGGCCGAGTCTACATAGCTTCATATGGTTCTAGAGAATTTTGTTTCCATTACACGAGAATTGTGTGGTTGTAAACAAAATTATCTCTTATTGGACTTGTCGACTTATAGAAATTGATGTACTACGTATGGATATAAACAGTAGTTCTCCCACATGATTGGATTAATCGACCGTTAAACATTGGGCTCGTTTAATTTTTGTCGGGCATATTTACGGTGGGTTACAGCCAAAACCATCGCCGGAAACGAGAGTATTAGTTTCTTGGTTATGAGTCATACAATTTGATATACTCATATGTATCAAATGATTTTCCAATGATTGAGAAATTAGTGTCGAGGATAAGTGTATTACATGCACCTTGAGAGATTTTAATGGTGGAGGATTTTTTCCCATATCGATAGTGGAGAGATTGGTGAGACACCATATATATTGAGAGATGCATATTGTGGTAAATTAATTTATGGAGAAACGTTCTAGCATTTCCTATGCCACACTCGTGTATGGTGTGGTGTGGTGCGGTATGTCGGTTTAGGTTGAGGGCCTTCTGGACTCGGTGTTGGGTTGGTCACTGAACATCTTATCCTCCACTCATTCTAAACACAACCAACACCTCAAGTAGTGATCTCCTGATCTCATAGGTTGATAAATCATCAATCATCATTTTCATTCCTTCAAAATAGTTTAACCTCATGTAGGTGAGTTATGGGAAATGAACAGGATGTAGTGGAGGATGAACAATCACCGAATTAGATGAGTTATGGGAAATGAAGAGGGTGGAGTGGAGGATAAACAATCACATAACGACCTTATCTCACGTTAGATAGATAAAATTTAAGTTAAAATTTCAACATCAATCATCCTCAAACAAACCCGTTATCATTCAAGCATAATTGGGTTAAAACTTTGATACTCGATAGAGTCCGTTTGGACTTTGGCATGTATGAGAGATTATTTTGGAATTGTTATTTTCGATAATCTCCCAATAATCTGATAATCCATATCTCTTTGGATACTTTTCGGGCCAAATAACCCCAAAAATAATATCAGTACAACAATTCCTTCAACAACCCCATATTTCAGCCCCACCGAACGCATCCATAGTTAGGTGGAGGGCGAGAGGCTTATAAGTTATAAATAATCAATGTGTACGGATATAGTCCCCATCGAAAATATAAATAGTAACTTTCCTTCTTTGTCTATATTTCCTCTCTCTAGTTCATATTCTCTTGTATGCCTTCCTCCTTCAAACCTATCTTATTTTCTCTAAGTTCCTTTTCAATTTCATATTATCTTTCCGATTAAAACTTGCCTAATATGACCATAACACAACACTCCACCATCTTTGATTACTCCAATTTTGATACAAACTTTATACCAAAGTAGCAAATGGATGATTTAAGTCAAACACCATGAAGGAACACCAACCAATAATTGAGAATCAATCTCAAACTCTTTTTTATCCCAAACAAGTTAGCAAGCCTTTTTTGAAGCCTTAGACACAACAAATCTCTCTACATTACACAAAGTTACGAACCCATTAACCCGCACCATACGGTAAATTTTCGGTTATTACAATCAGAATGCAATAACCGAGAAAAACAAGCATAAAAATTGATAATTCGCTTATTTTTCATAAAAATTATAACTATTTCCTGTTAAATCCAAATTTTACATTAGTCTCAACTTAAATGAAAGTCTCTTTTCCAAACAAAGTGTAAACTTTTTGGAAGCATTAGACAAACAAAATTCTATATAGTACACAAAGTCACGAACCCATTAATCCACTGCGATCCTATCAAACGGAAAAAAAAATCACTTTTCTAAATTCTCACCGATTGTTATCACGTCGGATTCAACGGAAATTCTCAATCTTCATTCAACCACAAACAATAAATATTTTCTCCATGATAGTCAGTGACCGTTTGATTGGTCTCCAAAATGAAATTGCAAAGCAAGTACTTAGAAAAGAAGTAGTTTAAAATATTATTTAAAAGATTAATACAACATAAATGGATCTTGAATACAAACATTTTGTTTTCTTTCTTAAATGTTAACTTTAGGTCAAGCCAGCATATAAGCTAACCATGATTTTGTTGGAGATAATAAGGTACCATATCGAAAGATGGGGATACTTCGAGCCTAGTATATAAGGTCGGTGGACTACTCCTCCTATTGCCAATTGGTTTTAGAATGGAACCTCGCCGGGTTTATGTGATGGGTTTGACCCTAATGCGCAAATGCGTTCGTATGCACACGACCCCGCTCTACCGGTCTGTCTGTATCGGACTTTGACATAACGGTTAGCTCAATTCGGCTCAAGATCCTAACATGTGGACAAGTGCAACTCGGTTTATATCCTCTAGTTACACTTGCGGGGACGTGACAAATTGATTTGAAATTAAATAACTAATTCAGTGACCTTATATAATAGACTCGAAATCTCTCAATTTCAGATGTCCGGACTATCAACCAAACGGAGCCTATCAAGTTGGCGCCATTATTGGGTAGAGGCGCCATTAAAGAATCTGTTAGCAAGTTGCAACACTCACAAAGATCATATTCCATGGAAGATCCTCAGAATCACACAGAGAATATTAGCTTGCAATCAGTAAAGGTAGTCTTCTTGTTTATTACTTTTTCTCAAAGTTAATCAAGTTTTTTGCTAATTAATAGATATTGTATTTGTAAAACCACTTATTTATTTGGCTTTTTTTAGTATTGCTTTCTTTCTAAATTCTTTTTCCTAGTGTTATACACGAAAGGTTTTAGGGTTAATTTGGTATGATTATTATGATATAAAAAATTAGTTTTGAAATTGTTCTTTCTTGTGTTTGTAGTAAAAATGGACTAGTTCAACATTACTATTTTGTGATCCAAACCACAGATTTTTAATTTAATGTTTAACCTGAATATCATATTTTAGGAATTACACTTGATTATTTCTCATTTTATTAACAAGCCCCATCTTTTAGGCTGACTAAATTTTCGTACCCGTCATTTAAACTATTAGAACGGTACTTCACATATTGAGTCCGATCAAAGATTAGTATCTGAAGGTGCAGTATGTCTAATAGTTTAAACGACGGGGTGAACAATTATTGTCACAAACACATTTATGTATAAGGTAGGTGGATAATTTTGCCCCTAATATTTAACACCGATTTGTTAACTTAACGTGTGAACAATAATCTAGTTAGTAATTACTAATTTTTGGTCGGGCTCAATAGGTGAGGTATTGTTCTGATAGTTTAAACGACGGGTATCAAAGTTTATTCAGGAAAAAAAGATGGGGTATTGTTTGTTTTTTTTTTTTTAATAATTCCTTCGTTTGCAAATTATTGA
>BSUD01000005.1:146557053-146601046 GCA_033239045.1 Fagopyrum esculentum
CTTTGTTATTTTATTAAAAAAAAAAAAGGTGATGGGAAAAAGAAGAAGGAGCATGTGAATGTATGGCATATATGTTTATTTAAAATTTTCTTATCTATTAATTTAAAACTGAAAATACTTTAGTTAGTCTTAAAATAGTGAGAAATTAAAGACTTGGCAATATATAATTTGAAAAAATATGACGATAGTGCACGAGGTGAATTATGGAGATTGTTCATTTAAACTATATGGATGAGTGTTTACTAGTTTAAGGATTTTAATATTTGTTTGTTAGGTAAATAAACACTAGTGAGTTGTGGTTTTTGATGTGTTTTTTGAAACACTACTCAGGATCACAGTTTTTGGATTCAAACTAGTGTTTTTGCTACAAAAATACCGTATAGTTTCTATTTTTTTCGTTATTACATTGTTAAACAAGTTATATAAACACAACTTTCTCTCACCTTTCTTCCCTTTTAGCGTCGAATAATTTCTTGTTGTTTTCTGAACCTTAAAAATTATTGTTTTCTCTTGCTCTCCATCTTCTCATCTTCGTCTTTGTTTGCCAATTCCGATATGAATTTGATTTTCCTTTACTGTAATTTGTTTTATTTTGTTGTGTTGAATTGATTTGGGGATTAGGGTTTTGTTTTTCTCCTTCTTCCCTGTAGAGATTTCAAATTTTGATCTCGGCATCAAATGTACTATATATGATGCTTCCTTTGATACATTTAAGGATAAAATTCGGATTTAGATCGAGTTTAAGCTTCAACTACTCCTTTTGTTGATGTGCAAGTTGATCCAATAAAAGAATATGGTTGGCGGAAGCTTTGAGATTGATGCAAAAGTGATTGGTTGATCGAGCAAGCCGTGAAGTGGATTGAGTTAGTTGATTCTTGAAGAAACATTGAATGTGAAGGCTTAGAATAAAGATCCAAGGAAGAACTTTGAAAAAAAAGATGTGATGCCCAAAATCAAGAGGATGATTTATCTTCAACTAAACTTGATTAATTTGAACATGTTTTACAAATGAGACCAAACGTCCTTTATATAGAGAATATGATCGAAATAAAATGTCAAATTAAAGGTCGGAATTAAAGGGGTCCGAAATGAAAGGTAGGAACTAAATGTCTAAAAAGGTCGACCAATGAGAAAGCTTATAAGATATTATTTCATAAGAAAAATCTCTTCAATTATTACATAGGCAAAAAGTGGGAAATGTTGTCAAAACGGGCATGCCTCATGCCACGACGGAGTGGAGATATGGTGCCGCTATCAGGCCGAGACAAGCGATGGTGCGAGTGACAAGGGAGCCGGTAGCTTTGGCGATGACTTTAGCACGTGAACGGGTAAGCGGTCCATCGAAGTGAATGCGCAAAGCCTCGTCTTCCTCCTCTACGGACATGGTAGTCAAGGGTGCATCAGTCCCCCCATCTTGGATGTGAAATGTCTATGTTTCACAGTCATCAAAGAGGGGTTCAACATAAGGGGCATGGTCCTTGACGTTGAATGTCGGGTGCACGTCGTAGGAATCCAGAAGCTCCAACTTGTAGCTGTTCGGGTCATGGCGATAAAGGATGTGAAATGGTCACGGTCCGAGAGCTTGTCTTTACGGCGAGAATGAAAACGCTCATTCCTTAGGTGGAGCCAAACAAAATCACCGGGCTCGAACGAGATGTCGTGACGGCCTTTGTTGCGTTGTCTACAAGTTAGGCGGTGCGGAGTTGGAGTTGTGTCCTAATCCTTTCACGAAGCTCGATGACGTGAGTGGTGCGATGCGCGGTGGTGATGTGCTCTCCTTCCTTGAGTGGACACGGAGTGAAGTTCATCGGGGTGTCTGGATTGAGGTCGCAGACGACTTCGAAAGGTGATAGCTTCGTCGCGGAGTGCCTAGACTTGTTATTCGAAAACTCCATAATAGTAATCATCTCAAATACGTGGGTTTTCCCTAAGTGTAGCTCTAAGGAGATCCCTAAAGCCCGATGATGACCTCCGTTTAACCATCGGTTTGAGGATGATAACTACTTAAAAAACAACAAGTTGGTTCATAGTTTTCCCCATAACGTTCTCCAAAAATGACTCACAAATTTCACGTCTCGATGACCAAGAAAAGAACGTGGTATCTCATGTAAGCCACAACATTTTACTTGCAATAAAATAAATCATTTTTTTAAAGCGGTTGACTACCACAAAAAATGGAATATTTGCCTCTTTTCGACATAGATAGACCAACAACAAAATTCATACAAAGACTCTCTGAATGTTCCATTGATATAGACAAAGAGAATACAATTCATCCAAACTTTGACGCGATTTCTCATGATGACATGTGATGCAAACATTGCAAGACCACATCCCATGTTCGCACTTTCGAGATAGGGCCATAAAACTCCAAATTCCTAAGTAATGAAAAAAATAGCGTTACATATATTTTGTGGATAAACAGTGAACATATTGTGGGGGGTGATAATTATCCGGAACGTTGTTGTCCCTTAGTGTAACTTCCTTTTTTGTCCATGTGTGTTTTAACTTGGGACACGTGTCTTGATGTCGTTGTTTGGAAGGACAGATGTATATATTTGTAAATTAGAGGGTAATTGTGTACTGGCAAGCAAATATAAATTTTTGCAGGTAAGGACATAAAAAATGGAGGGGTCCATGAGTAAAATTGTCTGTGGACCGCTTCCCACGCACCTTCTACTGACATTACCATGAGGACATTATTGCAAATTTGTATACGGAAAGTTTTGAGGTCTTTTCATTGTTTTTCAACATTGACAGCCACTACTTCGTCCTTACTTGCAAACTTTTCTCAATTATAGCCTTCAGCAAAAAGCAATATATATTTATTAATTTTTTTTTGATAATTTTATTTGGTGTCCTATGATTTTATTTTTTTTTCAATTGGTGATCACCAATTTTCATTAATTTGGGATTGTACAATTTTGGTAACTAGTTCTTTTTCAAAAACTAGAGTAGTAATTAGACTTTTTAATGTTTTAATTAAGTAAATATATACTAACCTTTTATATTTATTTTTAAACTCTACATACTCTTCTTTCAAGGGATACATTTACTAAACACAAAACTTGAAAAAACTTAATAAACCAAATTGTTTCTTTAGGATCCTATTCTTGTTTAAAAAAACTAAAACTGATAGGTCATTGCTTTCACTTTTGAAAAACTTGATTTAGGTAGGATAACTTGATTTGAAATTGAAATTGCTCACTTGTTTTAAGGTCAAGAAAGTCAATTTACAAAGTGGGACTGTTAAAAACTATCGTTTTTAGATAAGAATGGGCATAAATTGGAAAAAAGCAAAACTATAACGACATGAAATGAAAATATGAAATTTGGTGGACACCAATTGAAAAAGGCAAAAATCATGAAAATACCAAACGGAATTCTTTATTTTCATTATTAAAAAAGCTTACGATGTACTTGTGGCTAGACTTGGGCTACCATGTCTATCCGGATAGACAAGTGGGTGTGGACAAGTCTCAAGCTCCGGACCTTCGGTTTGGACGGGTGCGAAATCGGGTCATATAGCCAATTTGTAGAGTCGAGCACGGGACGAAGTGAGGTTGATTGAGGTAGTTTTATGTCTCATTCGGTTATCATATATTGAACGAGATCGGCATGAGCCTTGTATTTTTTGACTAAAAATCCTTTGTCCTATTCCGGTTGGGCCTAGAGAGACGGAAACGTAAGACTCGTATCCCTTTCCAGAGACTTTTTAGAAGAACGATATTGATAAGATCGAGATCATGATAAGATCGTGATAGTGATAATATCGAGAACGTAATCGTGATAATATTAAGATTATGATAATATCTTTATTATTTAGTTTCATATATATTACTAGTCATTATTATCTTTTAAAGTCTATATAAAGGTTATCATACTATTAATAAAAGTGTGGTTCTACCTCCACCAAAAATCTATCATATATTTATATTTTTTATTAAAAAAATACCGAAATTCAAATCGGACCCAAATTTAGGGGATTTGTGACCATCCCAATCCATTTTTCCCTTTTTAATTTTAATGTGATAAAGAAGTCACAACATCCACCGTGATCATCGAGTAACAAATATATCACGAAAACTTTTTTATCTTCTCGTAAACATATTGAAAAAAGTAGCTATATAAAAAACTAATATAACCAAAATCACATGCAAAATTTTATCATAACAATAACTTACACAAACTCACGTGTATACAAACCAAATAACTACACAAATTATCGAACAAAATTTACACGGGGTAACACAAACACTTACACTACAAATAAGTACAAAAAATAACTCCATTAAGGGCCCGTTTGGTTTGAACTCCGGAATCGAAAACGGAATGAAACGAATCTAGTCCATATGTATATCCTTATTCATTAAAGTTTTTAGAATCATTCCTTGTGATTTGAATTAATTGAAGTTGAATTTGATTAATTTTGATACCCTATAGGATAACAAAATATGGGGAGACAAGTGTATTTTACATGTAAGCACAATGAATGATTTCATAAAATTTTATAAATAAAGAAATATATATATATATATATATATAGACTAAATTCGTTTTCATTCCGTTTTCGTTTCTGGAATTGGAACCAAACGGATCCTAAATATAAACAAACTAACCCACAAAAATTTACCCAAACTAACATAAAAATTTACACAAACTAACGCAAACCACTTTAAAAAAAAAATTACACAAAAAACACATAAAATTTCCACAAACAAAAACTACTATCCAAATCAAAAAGACAATCTTTCTTTTATATAAAAACGATTTGGCCTACATAATAATTTTAACGTGTTTATTATTAATTCAACAAATAGGTGCGATTTGGATTTTTTTTTAAATATAATACAATCGATCATAATTTTTTGAAATTGTTTAATTTTTACACATTTGAATAAAAAAATGAAAGAAATATCAAATGTCCACACTCAATATTGTAACTTGGTATAAGTTAATGTAAGTGACATAAAGTACATACTTTACAGTAATTAATAATAAAAATAAGGATTTCGCCAGAAAGATCGAGCATTAAGCTTTAATAAATAAAAAAAAGTTATTGAATTAGTGGACTTCACATGCAAAGTTATTACTATTTATGAGCTTCAAAACATGCAAGTGTGATTATTGTAAATATAAAATGATTAAATTAATTAATTTTAATAAAAATCAATATAAACAAAATACCAAATATTGTCTAAAAACAAATTGTCAGATATTAGGATACTTTCGAATCGAAGTTAGACTTTTGTAAAATTGTTTGATCGGATTGCATATCCTTGTCTAAATCGATAATTCATTAATTTTTCATAAATATGAAAATATATTTCGTATTTATTTATTTATTTGTTTAAAATAAAATGTTGGAAAATAAAAAAGAGGATTACACGTCTTGTTGAACCCGTCAAGACCATGGCCCACTTAGAATTTACACGCCTACAACCATCTAAAATCGGGAAATGTGGTCCCGCGTGATCCATCAATTTTTAATATATAAAAAATTTAATAACCGTTACATTAGTAGTATTTATTAACTCACACCCAAATCAAAAGGTACTATTACTTATGAAAATGATTGGTCTAAACTAGAAAATATATATTTTAGGATTTTTATGGGTTAGTATTCGTATCTCTAAAGTTTTTTTCTTCGGATCGTGTAAAGTATTTAAAAAAAATATATATATATATATATAAAAAGAAATAAAAGAAGAGATTTTATAAAAGGTAATAATAAATAATTGAAGAAGTTGGAGCAACCGATTTATATATGATTTCCCATACTGATGTCATCCCACCGGAGATGAAATCATCGTCAATATACCGGAATCAATCGTTTTGCCACCAACCGTCCAAGTTAAAACTCAGCCGGAACGTATCAAAATCAATACTTATGTGTTCGAGGTCATGCCTAAAACTGAGTCAAAACCTATTGAAATCAAACCGAAAATGCTTGCTCCGAGCATGCCCAATGCAAGCCAATTTTCACTCTCTCCGACTAAGTTGTCAGGTTTGTGCACTCTTAGTAAAACGCCTATCACTGAGGAAATGCTTTGAATTAAAATACCCATGAGTAGTACTTTGAAATTTATTTTTAATATCTACAACTTTTTAGTTTACACAAAGTCGAGATTCCAAGAGGAAGATGGTGAAAATGACCTTACATTGCAGCAACTACGGTACTTGTATGGATTGTTGGGTAAGATCATGCATGGAGACATGGAAGATGGTTCTACAAAACATATGAACGTCCAACCAATACATATTTCATGCAGCATACCATCCTCATATTATTCATATATTATGCATGAATTTATGTATTAATCATGTGACAATAGGTGGAGAAAAGTATGTGGAAAAGTAGGTAGTGAAAATATCTTTATTTTTCTTTTGTTTAATTTCAAAACTCTTGATCTTATAACATTTAATTGTTGGGAGTTAGGTGCTGAATTTTCAGCCTATATAAGGCCTCTCCCACACCATTTTATGGAAGACGAATTCGAGTGATTTTTCAATCAAAAGTTGTGTTTTTCACTTTGAAAAAAAAACAAACCTAGAGACTAAGGTGAGAGGCCAAAGTTTCGAAACCGACAAGGTGAGAGGCCGAGTGGTGTCCTTACGGTGAGAAGCTAGGAGGGCAAAGGAGATCCAATCCCGACGTGAGATTCCGAGAGAAAAGCTCAGGTGCGAGGCTGGACGATCCTTTTTTGGCATATCCCAATAAAAAAAATCAAAAAAAGAAGTGGACGAAAGAAACAATACCGGTGGATCCTCGCGTTCAACCAACGAAGAGCGCATCACATACATCCCAAAATATTTGAAAATAAGATATGTCTGAGGTTAAAATAACAGAAGGATAATATTTACAAAATGCAACATGACATGATTTTATTGGATTGGTGAAAATATTAAAGAATATAATGTGATAAAGTGGAAAGTTATATTGGATACTTGATTGAGTTGACGGAAACATAAAATAAAAAAGATATCCAATAACCTAAAATACAGAACATAATCTAAGTTTCATATGCACATTATTTTATAAATACACCCAAAAATATTGAAAATGTAAAATACTTTTGTACGTAGAAGACAATCGGTATATATATATATATATATATATATATATATATATATATATATATATATATATATATATATATATATATATATATATATAACTTGTGTATTGTTTCTAATTCATACGAGCAAGTTTTGAATTTGGTATTTGAATACATTGTATCCTAAAGAAAAATAACCGAGTTTTTCATGAATAAGTTAACATATTAATGTAGATTATAATCGTTTAATTTTGAAATTATTTAGCTAACCATTTTTTTATTGAGATATAATTAAAATATATATATAAAACAAATTCAGAGATCTTCTCTTTCGCGCAAGCAGATCTCTTGGGCGAAATCTGGTGTCTTCTCTCGTCGTCACTATAGTTGTCGCCCTCGCCTCCCAAAGCCGCCTTCAGTACAACAATTGCCGGAGACGGGCCGCCCTTGCCTGCAAATATGTTGAGAAGCCCTAATTGACATTCTTCCATTTTGGGTACAATTACACAATTCACCCCATATAATTTAGAATTGGGTTAATAGCCCAATTTTTAGAATTTACAGATTTTGTCTCCAAAAGATAATTATAGAAAACTACCCAAAGTTATAATGGTAGGAAATGACCCAAATATATATATAATTTCATAATTTGCCCTAAAATGATAAATTGAGTATGTAAAATCGGTTAATGGGTGATTGAGTGAAGTTGAGTACGTGAAGTTGGGTATGTGAATATAAGTATGTGAAGTTGGGTATGTGATGTCGGGTACATGAAGGTTGGGTATGCGAAAGTTGGGTATTTGAAGTTGTGTATGTGAGTGAAATTGGGTATGTGAAAACGTGAAAGTTGAGTATTTTGTTTTCTTATAATTTTTTTTAACCAAAATCATCATGTATATTTTAAACAAAATACTAGAGGGTTTTATCGGTATTTCATTGAAGCAAATATTTTTATATGTGTTAAATCTATTAAATTTCAATTATTATTATTTAGCATTATTTATTTCCTTATATTAACTAAGTATGTTTTTATATGAAAATTAGAAAAATGAGTGAATCGTACAATTGTTTTTTAAAATTAACGTTTGAAAATATAGAAAATGAAATCTAGAAGTAACATTTTCCTGGTATTTTTTGTTTAAGGTTTTATTATAGAGATGTTTTATTTTTTTTAAAAAAATATTTTAATATTAAATGTGGTCTGTGTTTATCACGGACATATCTCGCTACTACAGCTGTACACCGATCGTCGGGCTGGTTCGAAACGGTGACTCGGCGAGTAAAGTGACGAACTTGAATCGGGGTTCCGAACTCGGCGAGTCAAGCGAAGATCTTGAATCGGGAACGTTCTGCATTGTACATGTGGCCGAGTTACAGTGTGTAACAGAAAGAAACGAAAATGAAGGGGCACTGGGTCTCACTCACACAGGATACTGCCCACCAAATCGCTCCACGTGTCATCACGATTGTTCTATAAAAAGTAATCGTGGGTTGTTCTTCAGGAGCATCACAATTCCTTACCTTTCTTCTCTCTCAGTCGCTCGCCTTCTCCAAATTTATAGCGAGCGATCGAGTTCATTAGCGGGTATTAATCACATTGGTGATTGTAATTACTTTTTCTAATTTCAAATTCTTAAAGAATCTAGAAAAGATGTTTATCGATACCTTCAAGGTCGAAAGTTCGAATGTCAAATACACAGATGATGAGATTCACTCTGTTTACGATTATCAGACGACTGAGCTTGTCCATGAATCCAGAAATGGGACTTATCAATGGATTGTTAAGCCCAAAACTGTCAAATATGAGTTCAAAACTGAAACTCATGTCCCTAAACTCGGGTATTGTTTACCGTTTCAACTGCCGATTCGATTTTTTTCATCCTTTTCTTCTTTTCGATTTATGAAATTTTGTGTTTGTGATTTTGTTGATAGGGTTATGCTGGTAGGATGGGGCGGAAACAATGGATCAACCCTCACCGCTGGTGTTATTGCTAATCGGGAGTAAGTTTATCAATTTCCTGTTAATTTACGATCTAGGTTTTGTTCATATGAATCCGCATGCAGGTTTTGAAATCGCGATTTAGGTTATTTTGGTGTAAGTTTTTAAAAGTAGATGTAGTTTGTTTGGTTGTTTGCTGTAATTATCTGTGTGATGTTTCCCCAGAGGAATCTCATGGGCAACAAAGGACAAGATTCAACAAGCCAACTACTTCGGGTCCTTGACCCAGGCATCTTCAATTCGGGTCGGTTCGTACAATGGAGAGGAGATTTATGCTCCTTTCAAGAGCCTTCTCCCCATGGTATGTACAATTGAATTATGAATTCTAGTATGAATGAGTTCATAGATTGATTAATGTATGTTAATTGGACGCTGATGAAATAGGTGAACCCTGATGACATAGTATTTGGGGGATGGGATATTAGTGACATGAACTTGGCAGACTCCATGGCTAGGGCCAAGGTTTTGGACATTGATCTGCAGAAGCAGTTGAGGCCTTACATGGAGAAGATGGTGCCACTCCCTGGTATTTATGATCCAGATTTCATTGCTGCGAATCAGGATTCGCGTGCTAACCATGTTCTCAAGGGAACCAAGAAGCAACAGATGGAGCAAGTCATTAAGGACATCAGGTTTATTGATGATTCTAGTTCTCTTGATTTGGGTACGAATTCTGTTGATTGTGTTCTAATTTGATATTTACATTTGAAGGGAGTTTAAGGAAGCTACTAAGGTGGACAAGGTGGTGGTGCTGTGGACAGCGAATACCGAGAGGTATAGTAATGTGGTGGTTGGACTGAATGACACCATGGAGAACCTCTTTGCTTCTTTGGAGAAGGATGAACATGAGATTTCTCCTTCAACTCTTTATGCTTTGGCTTGTATTCTTGAGAATATTCCTTTTATCAATGGTAGCCCACAGAACACCTTTGTACCAGGTTGGTCAAGCTGATTTATAAGAATTAGGATTACTTATAGTTGTATAAAGAGATTGTTTGTTGAACTTGGTGTTAATCTTTATGGAATCTCTAGGGCTTATTGATTTGGCCATTAAGAGGAACTGTTTGATTGGAGGAGATGACTTTAAGAGTGGTCAGACCAAGATGAAGTCTGTGCTTGTGGACTTCCTTGTTGGTGCTGGTATCAAGGTAATTTGACGAGTTTGAACATTTTTATGTGGTGTAATGAGATTTTGGCTAAAAAAT
Organism: Fagopyrum esculentum; assembly: GCA_033239045.1. NCBI lineage: Eukaryota > Viridiplantae > Streptophyta > Magnoliopsida > Caryophyllales > Polygonaceae > Fagopyrum > Fagopyrum esculentum. The sequence continues at coordinate 146,567,316 of BSUD01000005.1, forward strand.
GAATTTGTATGCAGCCAACTTCAATTGTGAGTTACAACCACTTGGGAAACAATGATGGAATGAACCTATCAGCCCCTCAAACCTTCAGGTCTAAGGAGATCTCGAAGAGCAATGTTGTTGACGACATGGTTGCAAGCAACGGTATCCTCTTTGAGCCCGGGGAGCATCCTGACCATGTAGTTGTCATCAAGGTAAACAAACAAGCCTTTGTATTTGCCTTGTTTTTTTAAAACCAGCAACATTATGAATATGTATCAACTAATCATATGTATGCAGTATGTTCCGTATGTCGGTGACAGCAAAAGGGCCATGGACGAGTACACCTCGGAGATTTTCATGGGAGGAAAGAACACCATAGTGTTGCACAACACCTGTGAGGATTCCTTATTGGCTGCACCCATCATCCTCGACTTGGTTCTCCTTGCCGAGCTCAGCAGCCGCATCCAGCTCAAAGCTGAAGGAGAGGTACATCATTTATTGCCATTTCACTAAGGTGGATTTTTAGTCATCTTAGCTAACAAATGAACAATAATCTATGATGGGTAAAAGGCTATTCCTCTATATAGAGTACTGTAACATAAACTCATTAAGTAAATATACAAAACAAAAGCCTATAAAAAAGTCTATTTCACTCAATTCTTTCTTGTTGTACGATTTCAGGGCAAGTTCCACTCATTCCATCCTGTTGCTACAATCCTCAGCTATCTTACCAAGGCTCCTCTTGTAAGTATATAGTGACTTTGACAAAGAAATGTCCGAAACATCGGAAACGAATCATCAACTATGGGTTTGTAAATGCAGGTTCCACCAGGGACACCAGTGGTGAATGCGTTGTCGAAGCAGAGGGCAATGCTAGAGAACATAATGAGGGCTTGCGTCGGGCTGGCACCCGAGAACAACATGATTCTGGAATACAAGTGAAAGATTGAAGGATTGATAATTATGAAAAATAAGCAAGCCCTGGTGAAGCACAACGTAGTTTGAATGTATGTACTAGTAGTTGGGCTTGATCAGTATTCTCTGTGTTGTTTGGTGTTTTCTAAAGGACCTTAAGGTTCTAGGATGCTTACTATCTTTCGTTTTTAGCTATGTTTCAATGGTGAATTTGTAGTGTTTGCTGAATATTTTTATAAATCAAATGGAAATCTGTTTCTTTTTTTTGCCATTTGGATTTTGTTCTACTCGCATTTCTTGCTTCATGGTTATCCATCTTCCTCGCAGTAGATAACACTAGTAATGGTGCATGTGGGGAACTTGTGCAGGTTGCAGCTGAAGAAGCAGAGAAATATTATCAGAATTGTCCTTCAATTTCTGTTTTTGGATCGACAGTGTCCAAACCAAGACCGTACATCTTTAAATAGTGTTGAAATAATCATCAAATTAGACTAATTAAGTTTAATTAGATTCACTCAAGTGTCACACCTTGTCACCTACTAATGATATAAGTCATCTCCACATCTACCCTACACAACAATGACTGTTGATTGGTCCAATCTCAATCTTGTAAGTTGTATTCATATTTTAAGGGCGTGTTATATACACAGTGCCTACAAAACTCGCAAAGCGTTGACGAATAGCATCGGTGTTCAAATTTTATTATTATTTTTTTTCTAATCTGGACGTCGGTGTCATTAGATATCACGGCGTCCCAAATAATACACGCACTACTGTTAATAATTTCAGGAAAATTTTCAATAGTGGCTCTAGTCCAAAAATATAAATAATTGGGCTTTTTTTACAAGCTTTATGAGAGTTTTTTTTCATAAATTTTTGATACTTTAAATATACTTCAATCCATTTCCATTTTTTCTAACACACTTACAAGATTTTTTTAATTATTTTTTTCAATAACTTTATACTTAAAAAAGAAAAATAACTTAAAATAATACCAACTATCAACATTCAACCCAAAATTATACCAACTTCGAAAAGTACCAAGACTTGGAGCAATACAAACTATCAACGTATTTACAAAAAATAATATGTCTTACTTTTTCGGCGAAAGTACTAAATCCGGCGATGACATGCCAACCGGAATTTGACATGTCATGAAAAAATGGATTTATTATGTGATTTGGATTATTTAAAAAAAATCAAGTTAATAACGCATAAAATTTTTAAAAATATATATATTAAGTTCTTTTTTTAATCATTACATTTAATATAATTTTTGTAACAAATTTTTTATATAAATTTTTACAATATTTTTGTAAAAAATAAATTTTTTTAGAAAAAAGAAAAAATTTGTAGTATATATATATATTAAAAATAAATCGTTTTCTTGTGAATTTTCATTTTCTTAAAAAAATTTTGGGAAATTTTTTTATATATTTAATTAATTTTAATGTAAATGCTTTTAAAAAAATTGATTTTTTATTTATTTAAAAGTTAGTTAAAATATATAAAATTCCAAAAATTTTTTAAAAAGTTACAAGAAATTTTTTTAAAAGTACAAAAAAAATTTAAAAAAATATATTTTTATAAAGTTTTATTTTATTTTTTTAATAAAAATAGTTACGAATTTATTATTTAAAAATAATAATTTCTATTTTTTAACATATTTAATGTTATTAAATTGATTTAAAAAATGAAATCCACGTCACTTAATTATTTTTTGATAACATGTCAAATTCCGTTTGTCACGTCATCGCCGGAGTTATAATTTTCGCCGAAAAAGTAAGACATATTATTTTTGGTAAATACGTTGATAGTTCGTATCGTTCATAATAATTTTCAAAATTAGTATTATTTTGGGTTGTTTTTTCACGTAAAAATTTATAGAAATTTACTCCTATCAAATAATTAAGCTTATGCGTGTAATGAAACAGAAAGATAAACATTCATCCATGATACATGTCTTCACAAAACTACAAAGATCTGGTGCTAAGTCACTTTTATTGTGATTTAACATCATAAGATATTTTGATGAAATGTAATAGAAATATTTCACGTACTCTTTGTAAATAAGGAAATTGGTCAAATAAAATTGTTTTTGTTAAAATAAACTAAATTTCTTTCTACAACATTAATTAAAAATTAAAAATAAATTAATTTCAACCTAATTGATGATCATATTACCGATTGGGCTTAGGTGAATCGTGGATCGGGTCCACACGTTGTGTTTATTCGAATTAATGCATTTGTCGTTCATGCATGTAGACATTTCGCTAAATAGACGGAAGTTTTTGGAATTCGTCCAACATCCCGGACTTGTTCAAGTTTGTAATTTTGTATTAATACATGGTGAGTATGGTTGGATTTATTTCTTAAAACAATGAAAGTATACCAATCTAGTGATTTTATAATGATCACATATTTTATAATATAACTACAAGAATTAATATATAACTATAACTATATAAATTCAAGTGAAGACATTTTCTTCTTCTAATTATTTATAATAATAAATTAAATTAGGTATAATATATTTAGGCATTGCACTATATTTATTTAGTATATGACCACCTTTTTGTGTAAGATTATAAAAGATACATAATTTTACTAATGATATTCATTTTCTTGTATCTCCATGCTATATTATGTAACATAACTAATATTTTATCGGGCAATTTTAGTAATCAGGCGTTTTTGATAAATTAGAGTAGTAACTAGGCTTTTTAATGTTTTAATTAAGAATATACCCCAAACTTTTGTATTTATTCTCAAACTCTACACAATGTTCTCCCAAGGGGTACATTTACTAAACACAAAACTAGAAAAAGCCCTAGTAAACCAAATTGTTTCTATTTTATCTTGTAAAAACAAGGATGTAACACGAAAATGTTCTTGGAGATAACTTTTTTCAAATTTCATTTCAAGTTACCCTCATTTTTTCAGAAGAGATTTAATGCACCAAATATATTATAAAAACACCCCTTCTTGATACAAACATTACATTATTAGTATGGGTCCATTTTCGTGTTAAGGGCCCGTCCTATATAACATTAAGGGCCCGTTTGTTGGCTTTGATTAAGAGATTGAAATCGATTGAAGGAACTGGAATCTTGCTTCAACATGCTTCATTGTTGTTCGGTACCCAAATTGATGAAACTGAAAGCTCGGTTGAAGGGACTTAAATCTCGATTGAAAAATAAACAAAAATTCAACCGATACATACAGGTTGAAGGGAAGGGAGATTGAACCTAGGTTTGCTTGCGTTGCAGATTCGACGGCTTGTTGGCTCCGGTACACGATTGGAAGGAGAAGAACATTGTTATGAAGACAAAGTTTGTTTGCCTAAATCCAAGGCCTAGATCCTGTTGGTTATGTGTTTCTTTCCAGGGATGAAGAAAACGTTTGTTGTTGGGCTTATCCATGATTCATACTTCAGATTAAGAAAGTGGGCTAAGTTAAGAATAAGAGAAATAAGCCCAACAAGCTAAAATAGTGTAGAAAAAAAGTTAAATAATGTGGATGGTCAATTCGATTAAAAATTTGATAATTTAACCCATAATAATTTACTTCATCATATAATTCCCTTTCTAACGAACATTAATACAAAATAATTTATTTCATCCCCTTGAACTTCATTCACGTTTTTAAACTTCAACTTGAACTCAATAATTCACAATCTATTGAACATACCCTAAGAATTTAAGGGAATGATTTCACATTTATATAATAATTTCATTCACACCGGACATCCAACAAATTCAAATTTATTTCAACTCCTTTATCTTCATTCATATTTTCATAGTCAACTTCATTTATTATAATTCTCGTTTCACATAACAAACTTATATCTCAAATTCGTATAATTTGTGTTTGGTGTCTTAAAGAAACAAACTTATATCTCAAATTCGTATAATTTGTGTTTGGTGTCTTAAAGAAACAAACTTATATCTCAAATTCGTATAATTTGTGTTTGGTGTCTTAAAGATTACTTCGGGTCCTAGAATTCCAACATAATTAAGGGTGTGTTTGGCATAGCTTTTTCGAAGATTTTGACGAAGCTTTGCATTTTTAGAAAGCAACGCACTTTTTAACAATAGAGCTTCTTAATCAAATTGGTAATTTATATCGTCCGCCAAACTTTTGGGGGCGTCGATATATCCTTCAAATACGCTATCTATAAGCTTCATGCTCAAAACCCTCATATTACTCTAATCGTTTACTTTGACGAAATTAATTTCCTTTTACTCGTATTACTTTCACGGATCAGCTCTCAGGTACCAACTTTATTGCACCTAGAAGATCAGGCGATTCCGATTTCTCCTGATTACTCGGATAACAGGGTTTGTTCTCAAATTCCCTCTTTCTTCAACCCAGTTGTTTTGAATTCACTTGTCAAATCAAAGGTTACGAAACAAAACTTCTTCTGTTGTTGATTCTGCAATTTTTTTTATTGCCTTAAACCCTAAATTCACATCATATACGTAGAGTATTCGGTGTTGGAAAGGTGCTTCCAGCTTGCTTTGTTTAGAGTTGGGGTTTCCCTTAAGAATAAGTATGACGATCTTTCATCTTTCTTCTAGAATTGTGTCTGATTCTCAAGTATACTAATATTTTGTATGGAAGCGAATTATGTATGATGTGATCTCTAGTACTTTGTGATCTGCAGTTTTATTTCTTTCATATTCAATCCCTCGTATTTTTTATCGGCTAGCTCCATCGAATATTCAAATTTAGGTATATTGTAGACATTTAGTGAAAGGTAGACAACATCCATGGATGTTTAGCCGTGTCTGTAAGGTAAGTTCGTCTATTACATTGTCTTTTTTGGATGCAGCTGATAGTCTGAGCTAATATATGGACATGCCCAATGAAAGAGATTTATAGGTAGTCTTTGTCTACTATATTACTGTTGTTTAATGCTTGTAGGATTTGAATGTGGTAAAGAAAATTCTTCTTCTTATGATGAAGGATTGCCTTGGATTTTTGGTTGCCTGCAGTCTTCTTCTTTGATTAAGAAAATTAAACTATTCGCTTGTGAACTTGATTTGCTTAAGTTTTTCATTATCCTGTCCTTGGACTAGAATTGGATCAACCATTCAGTTGATGATCATCCATGAGTCTCCCTAATTCAAACTGAACTTCTTCAGTAGGTTCAGAGTTTTTATAAGAGATTTTTGGAGATTTTTTAAAAGCTATAAATCCACCTAAAATCTTCTTTTATAAACACTTCTTAATCATCTTTTTCATATTTTATAAAACTAAAAATTATTCACCCAACTATACAATAATAACCCAGAACAACCAATCTGCCAAACGAATCCTAACCAACCAAATTGCTCTCTCGACTCTTGCTCTGTCGTTCACCTTATATGAAGTATGGACTATGGAGTACATGATATTTAGGCCTCTCAATCTTCTAAGCACGACTAGTCAATCAAAGAATCTCATTCCTTTTCCGGAAACAAAAAACAAACTTCAAAATTCACTTAAGAATGACTTCACATGATCTTTGAATCTCCAATTCTAATCTCTTTTGCAACTTCTAATTATCTCTAGTAAACAAAAAAAATGTTGATTTTAGACAACAACAAGACTTAAGTGTGAATTTCGAATATACAAATATTGTATCAACCCATTTTCTTTTGAAACTCCTACTAACTGTGGGTGAATACGTGTAATTTGCAAAAATAACAAGCCAACAAACAGTGGGTTTGACAGTGACCAAGAGATGATTCAGAATGACAGCACAGTAAGACACGGGTTCAGAGGCAATCAGGAGAGGAAAAGGAGCAGAATATACATATCAAATTTATGGCTTGATAATGACAATTGAAATTTCCAGATCAATAACAATATATAAAAAATAACAATTTGAATTCTGATGCAAAAAAGTCTAGTCTTGGCCAAAGAGAAAGACGCAGCTTCATCAGAAAAAACAGAGCCAAAGTACTAGTTGCAGTAATTCTTGGGTTTCCCCTATTTTACCTATTCGACAAAAGTTCAAAGCTACTGTCCAAAGAACGTTGACATTTTCCTTCCAAAATTCTTCTAGTTCGCAATTCAATTTAATTCCATATCCTAAATTCACTTTTTTTCTATCATCACATAAAAGCTCATTTTTGGGTACTCTGTTCTTTTACCCATCTTGTTCACAGTTCAGTCCACTGCTACCCTTTCTTGTTCTGGGTTTAAGGGAATCAAGAGCTTGAGGAAGAAAAGAGAGTAAGAATGGAGAAGGGAGTTTTTAGAGTAGGTGGAAATAGAGAAGAAATAAGCCCTGAAAGAGGCAGAGCATCCAGCAGAGAGGTGGCGGTCACGGTGGCGCCGCCTATGAGAAGGGTTATGAAGGTTTTGAAGAAGGTGCAAGTTGTATATTATCTCACTCGTAATGGCCAGCTTGAACACCCACATTTCATGGAGGTTTCTCACCTTGCTAATCAACAACTTCGACTCAAAGGTCACATTTTTCTTAAACCTTCATCTTCTTCATAATTTTCTTTCTGTCACTAATTTGGGTTTTGATTTGCAGATTTCATAGACAGGCTTATTATGCTAAGAGGAAGGGGAATGCCTGCCCGATATTCATGGTCTTGTAAAAGGTAAAAGGAGAAGTTAGTATAATTTCCTGAGTTTTTTAATGTTGTTTTTCATTCAGATTATGAAAAGGGTGTTTGTTGATCAGGGGCTATAAAAATGGGTATGTATGGAATGATTTAACTGAGAATGATATCATACATTCATCAGAAGGATCAGAGTATATTCTCAAGGGTTCAGAGATTGTTCAATTTTCTACTGGTTAGTGAATTCTCTTTCAATTTCTGAAAGGAAGAAACTTATTAATTTTAACAAAATTGAAGTTTCTTCAATGGCAGAAACAGAGAGAATCCAACAGCTTCAAATAAGTGAGAAGAGGACTCACACAATTTATAATAATCCCATTCCAAAGTTGAAGATGAATTCTTCACCTACAAATGGAGGTTTAATGATACCCAAAGCTCCAACAATTGAGGTTGATGTTAATCACAAGGAAGAAGAGGAAGAATTAGATGAATTTGATGAAAAGACGAGTTACACGAGTTCAAACGCTCCGTTTATAAACGGGTTGACCCGGAAGAGTTCATCGGATCAGAAGCTTCCTAAGCATCATCAACACCCAGATGATGACCATCCTTCCTCACATTCCACAACCTCATCATTAAGCTCTGAAAAGGGACGAAATGTTATTAATAAGAGCAGGGAACCTTCTAGAAGGTTTGTGGTGGTTGAAGAAGATGAAGGAGGAGATTCAATGACAGAAATTACACAGGGAAGAAACTCTGTTCTATTGCAGTTGATTTCTTGCGGTGGCTCTGTGGCAGCTAAGGGGAAGAGCATCCCCTGTTTGAAACAACAGATGAGCAGAGTCGAAGGAAGAGTTGGTGGTGGTGGTGGTTTGCATAGAGATGCAGTGTGTAAGGCGGCGGCTATGGCAGTTCGGAAGGTGGTGGTGGTGGGAGAAGAAGCGGAGGAGATGATAAAGTACATGTCTGAGAATCCAAGGTTTGGTAACTTACAATCGGAGGAGAAAGAGTATTTCAGTGGAAGTATCTTGGAAGCCATGGATGATCAAAGGAGAGGTCAAATTCAGCCTGTTCTTAAGAAATCATCTTCCTACAAAGAAGAAAGGTTAGGGTTTTCATTGTGATCATTTTTAAAAAAAACTTATTCTAAATTTATTTCTTCTAAGTCACCTGCTTCAGTTCTGCCTGCAACATTAGAGTACATTACATCCTGTTTTTGATGTGTCATAACTCATAAGTATAGAAAGCCAAACAAGACATGACATAATAGATTTTTTTAGAAAACTACACAAAACAACCCTTAAATAGTCTACTTTGCACAAACTCACTTATATTTCACAAAAGTTCAGATTTTGAAATAAAATATTTGAAGGGTAGTTTTGCGGAAAATAGGACTAGTTTAAGGTTGATTTTGTTAATTTTACTCAACAGATTTTGCTTTACACCTAACAATTTGGTCAATTGACCTACCTTATATATAGCCTGAGGATTCTCATCAAAATATGTCAGCTATTCAGTGCAAATATCAGACCAAAACCCAGAAATTGCAAAATCTTTCGACCATAAGCCTATGAAACTGCAACTGATAAGACTTGTGTGAAAAATTGTATAGGAGTTCAAAGGCAGGATTAGGAGAAGCAGCAGCAGAAACAGGGGATCATGATAAAAAGGCAGAGAAAGCTGCATTTTCTTGCGGTGGTGCTAAAAGCAAATGCATCCCTAATCCAATGAGAAAGCATCAAAAGCAATCCAAGAAGTGATTTTTTTTTTATGTTTTCTTCTTTGATTATTGGGTTTTATTGATGATATGAATTAATGATCAAGGGCATGTTTGGGTTCTCCTTCTTAATGTATCCTTTTAGTAGCTCTTACTGTTGTTTCTTCTACCATTTTCACTACATTTTTTGAACTTTGCAATTGTATTGTCAAAAAAATAACCAAAAAAGGCAAGGTTTTTAATGTTTTGACAAATAAGGGCAAAAAAAGAGATGAAGAAATCTGAAGGGGAAATATTTTTGGGGTGTAGTGAGAGCATTGATCAAAAGACAAGATGGTGCAATTCTCTGACCCTTATAGCTGTTTGGTACCAGGGTAAGGTCACAGTACGATTCTTGATTTATCACCATAAGATTGATTCCGCAATTACCCCTATTTATTCATCCTGTTTGGTAGTTGGTATGCAAATTGAAGAACACTGTTAGTATTATTATTCATCTTCATGGCTTCATTTAAGATGATGAATCTCTAGGGTTTTACTTCTCTTACACTTCATTTGACAACTCAACTTTGAAAGTAACGCAACAACTTCTAACGAATTCCTGTACTTATTATTCTATGGCACAGTTCATTTGGTAAGGACATGTTTTGTATGAAAATATAAAACATGATATCTAGATATGGTTTTACAGAACGTGATATGGGTATGACTGATATTCATATTCATATCAGTACTGATATCCTAATAGATTTACCAACATGCCCTGCTAAACATCTGCTACATATATAGGAATATGACACAAGCTGCTCGGCTCGAGCTCGTTCATTTTCCAAACTAGCCAAATACGGACACATTTTCTAAACGAGCCGAATATGAACACATGTCAATGCTCGGCTTGTTCGGCTAAAATAACACTATATGAGCATTATTTCAGTCAAGCTACTCAAGCTCGGCTCGGGCGCTCGTCAAAAGCTCGGCTCGAGCTCGTTCATTTTCTAAACGAGCCGAATATGAACACATTTTAAAGCTTGTATGAAATTTAGGCTCGGCTCGTTCGGCTCGTATTACACCCCTAGTTTTATGTATACCAATTAGGAACACTACTTTACACTCAGGAAAGCTTTAGCCAACGACTCTCCTACCAAGGTTTGAAGCTGAATCAATAAGATGAGTGTAATGTTGTATGAAATAATAATGCACCATATGACAATAATGTATTGTACAAAGTCCACTCTCAGTGTTTATTTCAACATTGGAGTAATGATAGTGGTCAATCTATGAAAGCAAACAATGTTATGCATAATAGGTTCTGTATTTTTCACTGAGAATGTAATATACTGTATTGACTACTCACTTTCACCTGTAATATTCATGATTGTACATTTCGAGTTGGGTTTAGCTGATACCTAGAATCCGATATTGTGAGTATACTGGGAGTATGCTTTCGACTCCATGGCTATGGGGGCACGGATCACATAATCTGGAAGATCAAATGCATCCACGAGCTCCTTGGCGACATTTCTCACCTGGAAACTAAGGTAGTCCACCAGCTTCTTTATTGCCTGGATTTACCACCATACAAAAGATTTGAAAAACTGAAACAAGGATTTGTAATTATAAAAGGATTAACATAGGCCATATTGACTAAGGAATTTACCTTTGCCTTGTTTGGGGCTACATAGTCCACATTACGAAAAGTTCCTATGTCCTTGGAAATTCGATCCAGGGCATAAAGATCACATACAAGTTTTAGAGCAGCGCGAGTATTGTCATCAGGACAGCTGAGCATAGCACAGAAAATGATTAAATCAAAAGGAGCAAATGAGGAAATTAAATAGCCTTGTCAATCAAACCAGGACATACTTATTTACGGCATCGATGAATTTGGCTAGTATGACAGATTCAATATGAGATTCTGCGAGTGTCAAGAGATGATTCAAGCATCTATTCCAAGCACCAAAGCCACCGAGAGTCTTAGAATGCTTCTGGAGCCGCACAGAAACACTGTGAAGAAGTCTAGATGTCCGATACTGAGAGAACCCGTACAAGAAGTTAAAACCAGTAAGATACCAAGTGTCAGCTTTGAATTAGATGAGGAGGTAAATTGAGTTTACTTACTCTGAAGGCATCCAGCTGAAATTGTGGATCTCTCAAATGATCTTCACCCTCCCACCGAGCAGTTACGGGATTTGGTTGGGAGAGATATGTGTTCATGGACTCTCTTAAATAGTTCCATGTAACTGTCAGTGTTCCTCCTTGGAACTTCTCCTTATACTGTTTCAGAAGGTCGGCTGCAACCTGCATCACCGTAAGGAAAAGAAGTGTCTTACTCCATACGTTTAATGGATAACACATGTATTACCAATGCTACATTTTACACTAAACAGCTCATATTTTAATTTTGACCAAGTATACTACTACATAAATGTTTATGATAGTTGACATTCAAACAGATGCATACCTGCTGCAAAAGAACGGTATTATCCCCTTCAAATGTCTGAAATATGTCATGATCATTCCTCAAGCTACCAAACCGATTGACAGCAGCATATCCATGGCCTCCACAGGCTTCTCTGCAAGTAGAGATTGATCTTGCTGTATAAGCAGTCACATAAGCCTTGAGACCTGCTGAAAGAGCATGGACATCCCCCACGACTTCATCATCGTGTGACTTCTTCATCTCTGAATATCTTTCGACCAGATGGAGCGTTGCAAAGTGGAAAGCATAAGTTGATGCCAACATGGGCATGAGCTTGTGTTGCTGAGACTGGTAATCAAGGATGCTGACCTCAGCGTCCTTTGAAGGACCAAATTGATGCCTTAATAAGGAGTATCTTACAGCAATTATAACCGCTATTTTTAGTACACCAACTGATGAATAAGCAAGACCAACTCTTCCTCCCACAAGTTCGCCCAAAGTAGCAGCAAATCTTTTGTTAACAGTTGGGAGGCTGCTCGTATATCTACCATCACGAGAAACATCTCCAAAACGATTTAAGAGATTGTCTCGTGGTATTCTTACAGATTTGAATTTTAAAGCACCGTTATCAACTCCATTAAGGCCAATCTTGTGGCCACAATCATGAATTTCAATCCCAGGGAGAACATTATGAGTCTTCAAGTCCCTAATTGGAACAACGAAAGCGTGAACACCCATATCAGAAACTCCTTTGGAACCATGATTTGGTAGTATGAGCTTTGCAAATACTGAAGCAAACTTGCCATAACATGCTGCATTGCCTATCCACCATTTGATGGCACCATCATCAGGTGTGTCGATTATGAATTCATCTGAGATTGGGTCAAACCTAGCAACTGTTTGGAGACCTTGAACATTTGAGCCTTTCACAAATGGAAGAAAATGAACAGAGTCAGCCCTAGGGAAGTGTAATATATATAATACTGAAGTATGCAAACCTTGAAATGAAGGACTGAACATAACAAATCTCACAAATCAGAAAAATCCACAACAATGTGGAGAAAAAATACAAATGGATGTTCTGCTGTATAATGATTTATCATATTTGACATAATAACAGACCAAATATTAGCTTAGTAAAGCACTTTAGATTCCAAAAAAGCTCAGTAACGGCATGCAGAAGTTAATATGTAGCACTAGATAAAATGAACCTTATAAATGCGAAGACAACTCACCATGATGGAGCTCAGTCATGGCAAAACAACCGAGATAATCAAGGTTGTCAATGCCATCATAGAACTTGTCCTTATGCTTTTTAGTCCCCAAGTTTATCACAGAGCCTCCCCATAAACTGCAAATGTATTTAAAACTTAATTACCCTATCCAGAAGAACGCAATCACTTACCAGCCGATTAAGACAACTAAATATAAGGTAAATACTACACATTTAAATCCTAAAGTCAATAGGTTGAGTATTCAAACATACAGCAAAAACCGAAAATTCAAAATTCCCACCCAAATTTGAAAATTTTAGACATGTCTTGCCGAAACTTCTTTAGCCGAAGATAAGCTCCTTGATCATAGAAATGAGAGTTCTGCAGTATCATCATCAAAATATTTTGCCTGATAAACTGAAACCCAAATCGTTACTCAATTTGAAGCTCTGATCAAACCCAAACCGCTGATCATAAACGAGCAACCAGATTAAAGATATCAATCACAAGATTCAAATTCCAAACGCAACATTCTACAATATCAGAAAAGCCCTTGCAAGCTAAAAAAAAGTTAACAAATACAACAATGAACACTAATAACCAATCAAGAAGTAATTAACCTGTACTGGACGCCCATTTTGATTCCAAGGGAGATATCAACGCTTCCAACCGCCTCAAGAATAGCAAAATACTTAGACGGATCCTCAGTCAAATACCGGAACGGCCGAATCCCGGCCTCCCTGACGAGTCCAAAGAGCTGGCGGGAACAGAGTTCGCGATGATCGTCCAAGGAGATCTCTAACGGAGTTTGGAGATCAGGTCGTGAATTGAAGTACTGGTAAACTTGATCCTGCACGTCCCTATGCTTCCCCCTCATATAATCGACCAACGGTTTAATATCTACTGTTAGTATTTTCGCCTTTCCAGAGCACAATTGCAGCTCCATATCGCCGGAGAAGTGCGGTGCCGGAGAGGGGTTGAGATGAAGCTTCAGCCGCTGGATTCGCCGGAGTGCGGAGGGCTCCAAATCGTGATCGTCATGTGTTTCGAGTTTAGTTGACATATCGGAAGTCAAAACTGGAAATTGAGAACTAGGGCTCAGGGATTGTGTGGTTGGTTGATCGGAGATTAGGGATGGACGATTTGGGGAAGAAGATGAGAGAGATTAGCTTATACGGAACGGCATATGACGTAAGATAGAGTCATACATAATACGTGGCGTGATAAGATGATCATCTTATGAATAAAATAAGGCGGTCTTCTTTCACATTTGGCGCGTCTTGCAACGTCAAATGAATTTGGTCCAAAACTACATGTGTTTTAATTATATTGTTTATTTTTAATTCTTTTTGTTGGTAAACGTTCCGTCAAGTTATTGTTGTTAGAGATTTTGTATGAAATTAGGAAGCATTTGAAATTTTGTATGAAAATAATGGTAGAATGTAGAGAGTTATATAAGAATAGATAGTGTTTTCGAAAATATAAATAATATGGTTTGACGTTTGGGTTGGTTATGGTTTGACGTTTGGGTTGACGTTCCATCAAGTTATCTATCTAGAAGTTAAAAACAATTGGGCACGAGTCCTTGCTTTATTTGTTTAGTGATTTTCCTACAACGAGTAAGTTATGGTTTGACGTTCGGGTTGGTTTTCGGGTGGATGGTTTTTTTGTATATGGACTTTAGTTTTTTTTGGTTGCGAGGTAATCTTCAATTATCGATTTCATTTAATAATGACATGTTGTGGAGTGAGTTATTTGTATTTGTTCTTTGATGGATGTGGAAGTGGCGTAATGCGCAAGTGTTTCAATGCCTATCCGTTGGTTTCGATAGTCAAGACATGTGTTGGATCCTACCAGGGAGTATGAACTTGCACGGGTTAAGTGGTATGGTGGTGGTAATGCCGCGGTGCATTATCTACATATGGTCCGATGGGACTTTCCTCTTAGAACCCTCCAGGTAGTGTGAAGATTAATTCGGATGAAACTTGACAAGCGGTTGGTCATACCATGACGGCAGGTATTATTAGCAATAATACATGATACATGAGAGTGGCAACGAGGTTTTGGAGCTCATAAAGGGATTTGTATTCTCCCTATGGTTTAGCTCTAGGGAATTGCTTATGGATTAGAGTTGGCTTGGGATCTTGGTTATGGTTCGGTAATTCTTGAGGCGAATTCTAAGCTACCTACAAATCTCTTTAAGGTGTCACCACCTTGTTAAATCCAGTAGCTATATGTCATGACTATATTAGTAAAAACTAGATTAGCTCTTGCATTCGGTCTCCTACAATGATAGTACTTTGGAATGACGAGATGTCGGAAGTGTTTTTCCTGTATAGAGGAGTAAGACAATTGTCACCTTACTTACGTGTCCTTTGTTTTGAGAGATTTGAGAATGCTATCAATTCACTTGTGGAGGAAGGGACATGGCAACATGTGGTCGTTAAATGGGGTGTCCTGGGATCTCACACTCTTGCATTGTTGATGACATTGTTCTTTTTCAAAAAGCGGAAAAAAAACTTTAATCGCCCAAATCAAGCTTGTCAAAAAAGTCCTTCAAGATTTTTGTATTGTGTTGGGAGAGAGTGTAATTTTCTCTAAATCTAAGTTATTTGCTACCGCTAATGTGACTGGCTCTTTCAAACATAGTATTCAGCTTGTAGCGGGGTTAACAACTTCTTCGGTATGTCTGTATTGTAGTCTCGTACTAGTAGAAACGGCTTCAGCTTCCTCGTCGACAAAGCAAGACAAAGGCTTGCATCTTGGAAAGTGAAAACCTTTAACTTCGCTGGACGGTTGACATCGGTAAAATTTGTCCTAAAGTCAGACGTTACCATACCACGGATGATAAGTTCTCATTGTGCAACATTCATGCCAAATCTTCTATGCATTTGTATCTCAAGTCGGTGATCTGGGGAGGAATTTTTCCTATTGAAGCCTATGGGGGCTTCTTCTCGTGAATGGGAACCTGTAGATTTTGCTAAACCTTACTAGTAAATAGTAATTGGTTGCATGATCATAAAACTCCTTTGAAATAATTTAGCTTATGAACCGAGATAATAGAAAGAATTTGGTCAGATGGACTCTTTTCTATTTTTATTATATTTGTGTACCCCTTAAATTTTACCACTTTTATTAAATTGAATTTGGAAGGTAAGAGGTTTGATTAGGGGTACATTTACTATATATATATATATATATATATATATATATATATATATATATATATATATATATATCGTAGGCCTAGATAATAGAGAGAAATCTTAGAAAGCCCTACTTAGCTAATTTGACCGAAATAATTTAAGATTCCATAAACTAACATAATCTCCGAATACTCAATAAACTCCTTTAAGGGTTGTTTGGTACTTGTGTTTGAAGCTTTAACTCGATAAGAGTTTGTTTGGTAGGAATTAATAATAAAAAGTTTTCTTTATAATCTTGAAAAGCTTCCATAAACAACTTAACGGCTCGGTTGGTATGCACGCAAGAATAGAATTTTATAAGCTTCCATAAATTAGTGATTGATGTCCTAATATATCCGTAATAAATCAAAGACCTAATATATTTTAGAAAAATAAATGCTTTAACTCATTAGTGATTGATGTCCTAATATATCCGTAATAAATCATGTTTGTCATCTTATGGTTTCATGAAGATAAACTGTTTTAATCGTTTTTTTATTTTCTATTTAGTTGTTTATGCTTGGGTATGGTAGGGTTAATCACCCAGGATTGTCTTTTCTTTTCGTTGATCATTTTTTACTTTTTTTAGTTCAAAACCTCTTACCTTATCTTCTTGTTTTTATCTTCCTTTCACATGTTTCTTTTAAAAGGTTTTTTTTTTGTATTTAAACCTTTCATTTTTGTTGAATCTTCGATCTCCTTTTCGTAACTCTAATTTTCGACCTTGGTTGAAATTTTCCTCAAAACTGAATTAATTATGAACAATTGAAAACCTAGAACCCTGAACCTTTTATTTTTCTAAAAATTTTGTTTTGACTCCAAAATAAGTTGTTAAAAGAAATTATCCAATAACACTTGATATTTGAGTTAAGTGGAAGAACAAGAGTGGGGTTTTGTAGATCTCTTATATCAAATAGTTTTTTCGAGTCAGTCTCAAATAATCGAAGATACTCCTTTAACAATATCGAGTAACCTATTATGTTCTTGAACAATCTTGAGCGACTCATGCTCATTTGAACAATCTTGAGTGTAATGCTCTAATGTCTATGTGTGGTATATTAACCTTCCTAGTGCCCCAGGCTATTTTCTGACTTACTTGGGGATCTTAGGAGATGCAACCGATTGTTCTGTTGCCCTTCTTCGCCTTGATTCACTTACGAACAATATTCTTTCTACAAACCTTCAACTCTAGATTTCAGATCTATCGACCATATTGATAGAGTTTAAAGTTTGTTTATATTCATGGAACTTAAATTGAAATTTTCAATCATTGTTGAGAAAAGTTGGTGAATTTTGAAAAAAAACATGAAGCTTTTGATAAAATTTCCATGCCTTATGAACAACGACATTGGTCATATTACCTATGGAATATGGTTCCTCGGCCAAGAGTCACAAATTCCGACCATTTTTGAACCAATCTTTGAAGTTGTTTTTTGAGCGAAAAGCTCCTTATGAATATGTTCGTGAGTTTCGTTGAGGTGGATCTTGGCATGCTCTTGTTTTCAAGCTCTTCTACACATTTCGGTGTATGTTTAGAGTCGTGACTGGATTGATGTCGTGGTGGTGTTCTTTCATGACGATTACTTTTGATGGAAGGCTCTTCCCCGTTTTCTCGTCTTTCACTTCCCCAGGAGTTTGTCTCCTGCTGTACATGCGTCTGGCGGTGCTATTTTGATAGTGCTTGGCTTGCCCATTACCCGTTTCATCTCTGGGAGATGCTTTACATTGTCGTGTTGTTTGTCCTCCTCCGGCTTCACCTTTCTTCTCCGTGTCTCCGTTATGATCTTCTCGGACGTCTCCTCCTTGATCTCCGGTTTTGATCAGCTTTATCTCACCACTTTTCTGGATTTTCAACGCCGTAGCAAATTTACTTGCATTGCATTGATTTCGCGTCAGCAGCAGGTGCCAAGGTGCTATCGGAAGATGTTGAAGACCTCATCCTTTGGATGCTTTGGGGTGACAAGTCTTTAGAGACCTTTCCCCCCTTTTGCTTACTCTTGTATAAAAAAAAATGTAATCACTCGTTCGATAAACTTTTGCTATCAAACATAGATATCAGTTTGACTGATTTCAAAATCGAGTCCCGATTTCCTAAAAATCATATTAAACAAGCCTTAAAAGACTCTCCTGAATGCATACCCTTAAGCTAATTGAGGGTAAAGATGAAGAAATTTATACTCGGACCGTTTGGAAGTCGATACTTATTTGATAGCTGAAGTTTATTAGGTAGTACAAATAAATAATTGACTATACAAGCTTTTTCTTTTAAATGCGAGCGATTTAATCGATTAAAAAAAAATTCTTACAAGATTAATTTTTTTAATTAAATTCCTTTTGTATATTTGTATAACTATGTAATCTATGTTCCAAACTGACCCATTAATTTCATATGCACTAGTAGGTAGACCTGTTCATATCCGGGTCCATGTTGGACATTATAAAATATTGAGCCCATTTAGCCGGGTTTACGGGCTGGGATGTTCGATCCGGTCGGGCCTATAACTTTGTCCGGGCCTGGCCCGACGGGTTTAGTGGGCCGGACTTTTCGGTCCGTCCGGATTTTTTTTTTACCATATTCATACCCGTCCATTTTTCGGGCCGGACGAGCAGGTTTAGTGGTGGGCAATAGTGACGAGGGATTCGCCTCCCCATAAGCAAAATTTGCTATTTTCTCCTCTCATAAAGCCCGATGGGCTAATTAACTGGGCCTGCAATAACGTCATCGGCCCAATAATGCGGCCCAATTAGTATGGGCCTTAGCTGGTACTTTCAAGTTGCGATTACACGGTCCCAATCAACAAAAAATAAAATCACCAATCCAATATATTTTAAATTTTATATTCACCAAAAATAAATAACAAAAAAGTATATAAAGTTTATGCTTTACATTATTTTTTAGATATTATTTGTCCTATTCGACTTTATGTCACTTTCTCCCTTTAAACTAAACTCCATATATGAGTAGGTTAATGATCTCTTGACAAGGCAATTTATCATTTTCAATATTTATTCAATTATTTTAAAAATAAAAAAATAAAAAATATATAGATGCTGGCCAATGGCCACCTGGAAAACCATATTCCTGACTCGGACACGTCCATCAAGCCCACCAAAACTTCACATCACCAACTATTTGCTATGGATTTTTTCAAATAAAAAAAGTATTAAAATATCTAAAATGTAAAACTGTCAAAGTCCGATACAGACGCACCGGTTGAGCGGGAATTCGTGTGCATACGAGCGCACATGCACATTAGGCTCAAACTCAACACATGAACTCGGTGAGGTTCCATTCTAAAACCAATTGGCAATATAAGGAGTAGGCTAGGGCTGATACATGAGACAATCTTCTCGGGCTCGGCTCGTCAAAAGCTCGGATCGGCTCGTTCGGGTAAAGCATATTTTAGACGAGCTACTCAGGCTCGGCTCGGGCTCGGCTCGTCAAAAGCTCGGCTCGGACTCGGCTCGTTTATAAACGAGTCGAGCTTGAGCATACTAAGGCTCGGGTCGTTCGGCTCGTATAACACCCCTAGGAGTAGCCCACCGACCTTATATACTAGGCTCAGAGTGTCCCCATCTTTCGATATGAGACCTTATTATCTGCAACGAAAACTAATAATTATAAATTTGCTTTAAAGGATTCTTTGTAACAAAGGTATGCACTTGTGCACGCTTCCTTTAAAGAGTTGATTCATTCATCTTAAATGGTGACTCCTTCCATTTGTTTTGTTTGTGGTCATTTCCTTGTCTTTTCCATTAAAAGTTGACAAGTAAATAAGCATGAGTTGTTGAAAGTTGTTACCTTTTGTTTTGATCCGGTAAAATTTGGTATGTGCCTACTTTTGTAGCAATATATGTGACATGTTTTTTCTTCTACCTACATTGGTCTATGGTATATATAAGTGGCTCTAGTTAAAGTAGGTGGATTTGATAAGCAAGCAAGACTACACGTTAAATGGATATGAGAAGATAATTGATTATGGTAAATACACGATATATGTTATAATATTTGATGTAGTTGTGAGGTGTTACTATGGCAAATGAAGTTGACGGGTCTCGAAGCTATGATGTACGAAACATGTGATGCATTTGGGTTGATGATCGTATTCAAGTATGGTTGTTGACAATCTGAGTTAATTGAGCTCGAATTGACCTAAAATAACTAAGGAGCCCAATTTGTGTGTTTTATGTCAACTCCAAATGCTTGAATCGGGTTTTGTGTTTTATATGTTTTTTCGGAAGAGCTTGCTTCAGAATTGGGTTGCGACATGTTTGTTGGGTCATTTAATCCCACGGCGTCGTTTGAGCTAGAGGAAGAGATATGAAGGTGAGATCGAGAGCATGCGTTTTCGATGACTTCTCGCTTGAAAAGAAACTCTGAACCACCATATGTGTGGCCACGAAGGAGATCTTTGGATCTTCATACTCATATATTCTTGTTCATAATGTTTCGTTTTTACTCTTTGCTTTCTTTATTTTTCGTTTTACGCTTTCTCCTCTATATTTCCTGCTTGTATTGGTTTGGAAGTATAGTGGACTGTATCTATATGAGATCCAGAGACGTGTGACATTGATTCAAACCTCGTAAACAAACAAATGTATTCTTGTTTCTCTTCGAGTCAATCACTCTAGATTGATCTCCAATCTCCACATAAGATCCGAGAAAATATGTCTTTGATTCGAATCCCATAAACAAACAAATGTGTTATTGTTTCTCTTCGAATCAATCACTCTAGATTGATCTCCAATCTCAATTGTTGATTGATTTCAGATTTTTGTCTAAAATTGTCATTAGCTTTATTGTATCCTTATGTTTTTTCCAGGTTTGTTTTAACAATTTTTATAAGTAATATTGTAAAGCTTTGTTTTAGAATTACTACATTTTACAGATTTGATTCCGAACGAATACTTACTTTACAACATAGGTTGAAAATATTGATAAACTAAATATGACAGATCCCATAATTAATAAATAATATAAAGAAGTGCAAATAAATAAAATAAAATAATATTGCTTAAATTTTCCATTTCATATGAGCATGAACATGAGCATATTTGATAGTGAGAGTATAATGAGAATAGAATTATACCATGTCACTTGCTACATTGAATAATGCTTCGGGACGTTGGATCTATCACAATTATAGTTTTATAAAATCTTTTTAGGGCCCGTTTGGTTCCAACTTCGATAACGGAAACGAAATGGAAACGAATTTAGTCCATATGCATATCCTTATTCATGAAATTTTATGGAATCATTCCTGGTGGCTTAATGCAAAGTACACTTGCTTTTTCACATTTTGTTACCCTATAGGGTATCAAAAGTAATCAAACTCCACTCTAATTACTTCAAACCATAAGGAATGATTCCAAAAACTTTCATGAACAAGGGCATACGTATGGACTAGATTCGTTTTCATTCCGTTTCCGATTCCGGTGTTAAACCAAACGGGCCCTTAAAAGTTTATCTATTTCAAAATTGTTATATATAGCTCTATCACTTTAAAAGATTTATTAATGCGGATAATAACACATCTTACTAACAAAACACATTTAATTTTAATGACGTGTATATAGTGAAAATGAACAATATAGTTTTTTACTAATTTTTTTTGTATATTTTATTATTTTAAAAATAGCTTCTATGTATTTTTAATATAGAATTTATGTACATTTTTTTTATAATAAGAGAGTTCATTGTCAAAAGTTTTTTTTAAAAACATATTATACGCGTCAAGAAATTCATATTTTTATGACACCGGAGTTTAATCTTGTAATATATTGTTGTCTAAGTCATTTTGAATATGACATACTATGTTGGTAATTAGCTAATTAAATCAACTTACATATACTTTGCTAAATGCAATGAATCCAGATTTGTCATTTAAATCCATTTAATCTAATATGAGCATTATATTCTTGTATTTCAACAAAAAAAAAAACATCATATTCTTGTACACTTCAATTATCCATAAGTTATTTATCCAAACGTTAATCGGGCAATTTTGATAACTAGGCCTTTTTTAAAAACTATAGTAGTAACTAGGTTTTTTAATGTTTCAATTAAGTAAATGTACCCCAACCTTTTGTATTTATTCTCAAACTATTCACACTCTTCTCTCAATGGGTACATTTACTAAACATAAAACTAGAAAAAGCCTAGTAAACCAAATTATTTCGCGTTAATCATGCATATTGTTCTAATTCCACTTGCAGTGTGTTAAAGATATGTGTCCTTGTCGGTTAGATAAACAAATTCAGTTTAGTGTAAAAGGTCGGTTGGTTAAACTTCAATAATCAGTGCAAGGGTTCATTTGGGAGGGGAAAGTTGACGTTTGAGAGCACAAGTTACATATATAAGCTACAATAAGTTTTCTTCTCCCAAATATTCATCAAACGGACCTCAAAATCTTCAGCTCTAGTTCCAATAAGATCATGGTTCCCAAACGGACCTCAAATCTTTTTGTCACATTCACGCGTTCAACTCTCACGGTCTACTATCGTGATTGGTTAATTGTTACTTAAAATTAGTAATTAATGATTTTCATTAGAACTTTAACATTTCTTAAAATATACACTAATCAATCAGGAGAGTGAGACATGAGATTGAGATAAGTGAATGAGACAAAAAATTTGGACAGTTTAATAACCAACCGGTTTCAAGACGAAACTTTAACGAACTTATATTTTGTATTTGAGTTTAACTCGCATAGATACTCGTGTACCCAAAACTCCGTTAGACTTTAACATACGAAACAAACAAGGGACTAGAAAGGGGAAAAAAAAAGGAGAATAAAAATAGAAATGAAAAATGCAAAGGCAAAGCATGATGGATGGTTCCAACATGTAGAGAGGACTTCAACCAGAATCAAATGTCAGTTATGTAACGGCTGGTTGGTTGCTATCAAAAGCCCCATTTCCCGCCAATAATCGATTCTGCATTTTTCTTCCATTTTGTAGGTCCAACTATACCTATTCTTTCTTGTACAAATCAAAGATTATCAATTTTTATATATTGGGCCCCGTTTGGTTTCAATACCATAAACGAGTAAAACAAATTAAATTCACTCTAATGTCATTATTTATAAGTAAAATTAATATACACATGTGTTTAGAGAAATCAACTGTGTTGATGACATATTGACCCATTTAAGAATTTCGAACCCTAACACACCCTTTTCTGAAGATCTCGAACTTAATGTTCTCATCCTTAAGGATTATATATATATATATATATATATATATATATATATATATATATATATATATATATATATATATATATATATATATATAATAGATTGTTCATTTTCAATGCAAAAAGTTTTTTATTTCCACCATTTTATTTTTATATGACATTTGAATAAATTAAATTATACTCAAATTCGTTTAAATTATAAGAGATAATTCTAAAACTTTTTATGATCAAGTATATGTTGACTATATAGGTGATCGAACTTTAAGAATGAATAACTATTTAATATAGGTATATGTTGGGTTGTACAAATTTGTCTCGGATTGGAAATTCGGTTCGGTCCAGTATACGGTTTATTGTTTTTGGAATTTCAATTCCAGGTCCAGAAATAACCGACGGATCAGAATATTATTTTATTATTATTACTTTATAATTTAATATTATATATTTAAAAAATATTTCTTTTCTATAGATTTTTAACAAGTATGTAGATAATGTATATTTTGATAACAAAATTGGCTATATCAACAAGCATATATCGGATGGGTTAATATATGAACATTTGACCTATATATTAAGAGAAAATTGTCCAAACAGTACCCTATTTTTTAGGCTGACTAAACTTTAGTGCCCCGTCGTTTAAACTATCAGAACGGTATCTCACCTATTGAGTCTGACCAATGATTGATATCTAAATTACTGCTCGCACGTGTAAAGTACTGTTCTGATTATTTAAACAATGGGGTATTAAAGTTTAATTAGTCTAAAAGATGGGTATTGTTCTAACAATTTTCTCATAAATAAATTGAGTATTTTTAAAATATATATATATATATATATATAATATAAATGGTAAGTGAATGTATAGTCTCGTGTAGGGAGATGCAATATGTCGGCAAAAGAAGAGTTAATTCATGTGGGAATATAAGAAGAAGAAAAAATGAAATGGACAAGCCAACATTCCAAATTAGCCTCCTTATGGCTACTTTTGTCACGAGTTATAAATTGAGTTTTTACCAATAAATTCTTATGGCTATCAACTTGCCCATCTACATCAATACTTTTATTCCCTTATATCTTTTCATTTTTCTTATTTTTTTAATATTTTTTTGCTTATTTTTAGTACATTCAATAATTTTCTATTAATAGTTTTTGACCCACTTCAATCATATTTAATCAAAGAAACAAAATCTTTTAATTTCTTTAACAACTTGTAATTTCATATTCAAATGATACAAGAACATAATTTTATTGACTAAATTATGGGAACTAAAAGTGTTATATAACTTTAAAAAATTAAATAAAATTAGTTGGGTTGTTGATTGATGAAATTCTACCAAATTTGTAGTGAATGAGTCAATTGAAACTCAAAATGGTAAGCATGTTACTTGTTGGAGATGTAATTTCAAAAGAAGACTTGAAATGCTTTGTGAATGGAGAATGTTAATTTTGAAAGTGAAAGCAATGCACCCATGGCCGATATGTAAAGTAACACTCAAGACTCGAGTGTGTGACTTGGACATGAGTGTGAATGTCACGTCTAACAGACTCGGTTAGAGGTTCGAGTTGGTCGAGGAGTAATATCCTCGTCGTTCAAATCATTTGTTGGAGTCTTTATTGTTAAAATTATTATAATACTTGAAACTTAAGTATTACCTTTACGATTCCGTTGTTTTTTGTAATCTAAGCTTCTCACTAAAATATTTTTTAAGTTAATGTATTCAATATTTATTTAATTTTTATAACGAAAAGCAGTTATGTTGATTTACTTTCTAAAGATCGTCTAAATAAAGCATCGTTGCGGATGAAAAAAACGGAGTTCGTATTCATACAAAAAATTGGTGTTGGGTGTCGATATTTTTAAATGGGTCAACTTGTCAGCAACACTATTATTTTCTCTGAATAAATGCTTGATATGGACTTCGTCAAAGAAACAAACATTCAATATAGAGTCGGATAAAATCATCTAGACCTTCCAAGGGCAACTATAAAGACCTAGGAGTTCTTTGATGACACACAAATTGTCAACCTCGATTTCGGTTATTTGTAATGTGATAGCTTCTTGCAAGCCCAATTTAAGAGCATAAGCTTCTTCTTTTAGGACCGAGTTAAAGTAAAAAAAAAAAAAATTGCACCTAGACAAATAACATCCTAGTGTGGTTTTGAATGACAAAACCGGTGGAGGTAATTCCCGAATTAAGTTTTGAGCCGTTGAAGTTAAATTTGTGAAATCCAACATGTGATTGTTCCATTTAATGTATTTTCCCGTTCAATAATGTTTTTTTTTTGTGGTGGCCTAATATCATAGTCATCCTTATTTTTCACAGTTTTTTGTCGTTCTTGAATTTGATTCTTAATGTAAGCACCTGTGTTATTAAATAAATTAAGAGGCTAACCAATATTCAATTGCTCTATTGGTTGTGGAGCTAAACTCCTTAGGTGTTAGCCCGGAGATTCGAGTTCGAATCCCCTTAGATGGACCACTAATTTACATACCCTATCCGGATGTAGGCAAAGCCGAACCGGAAACGTACCATTTCAAAAAAAAAAATTTAAAAAAATAAATTAAGAGGCTAATTATTGAAATTGTTTTGTTTTTAGAGAACCAGATACCCCATCGAATAGTAGCAAGACATATAAACTTCTTTTGTCCAATTTTATCTTCAATTTCCTGAAGAATGTCATTCATTTTTTTTGCTCTCATGTTTGATGTTATTTATATTGTTCAATATTTTTATGTCAATTTTGTTAATGATTTGTTTGGTAAAAGTATAATCCAAAAGTAAATGACATAAGTCCTCAAGTTGATGGTTACACAATTCACAATGTCGACTAACCACAATTTTTCTTTCGGCCAATTTTCATTTTCTTGGTAATCCGTTTACTGAAATTTTTTACGGGAAGTTCTTTCTTTTGGGTTTTGTGTTTAGTTTTCAAATCCATTCACATACGTTAACATGAGAGAAACACTTATCCTACATAAACAACTCAGAAGCAAACTTGGTTGAAAACTACCCATTTGGCTACACCGCTAGTATAATATATCTTGTATTTCATTTTTCGGAATGATTGTTTGCTTAATTTTTTTTCAAAATATCCGCCGGACTAATAATATTTTGGAGCTCGTTGTTAATTTCATTAATGTCTCATTCCCTATAATTGTTTATCTAATGATTTACTTTGGAGTTGGAATTATTTTGGTTTATATTTTGAACCAAATTTATAAGTGTTGATGGGGTAGCTCAATTATCATGCAAAAAAAAATGATTGTTTTTTCATTGCCGACCAGCCTGACAAACACTTTCTTAAAGTCGTATTTAAGTTTCATTAGATTATTTCATTGCCACGAAGTTGATCCTTTCTTTTGGTAATGAAGTAAGTAAGAATTTTTAATGTATTTTTACAACTTTTGCCCACACGTTATTTGGTTCCGCCAAAACATTCCACAAAAGCTTCATCAGTAAGACTTTGTTCACAATGTTAGCATTTTCTCAACCCGAGACCACCATTTTTCATTGATTTACATATTTCATCTCAACTAATGATAGGTCTATGTTAATTTCCTTTATTCCAAAAGATAATTTATATAGGTTTTGTCCAAAACACCTCAAGATTGTGGCTTCAAAATATAAAACTTTGCATTGTAAATATAAGTTGAACAAACAAATTGTGTTTCATAATGGTATTTCTTCCTTCTTGTGAACGAGTTTGTTTTTCATTTTGTAAGTCGTTGCTTTGCTTTTGTATTAATTTCTTCAAATGTATTTTTGTAATTCTTCCATTAATAAGTGAGATTTCAAGGTATTTGTTAAGGGTAATAATGTGGTTCACAAAAATCACATTTTTAATTAATAAATGCAACTGTCGTGTGTTTTCCTTATTATTTGAAAAGCTAATTTTTAAAAGTTGATTTTTTCTCTGAGATAGAATAATAAGTTTTAAAGATTTGTTTGGTCCTTTGACAAGAAACTACATTTACTTCAGCGAAAATTAGCATGTCTTTTACAAAGAACAAGAATGAGATTGAGGGTCCGTTCGGTAGGGTAAAAAAGAGGGGTTATTGAGATTAATTTGAGGATTATTATACCACCTCATAAATAGTGGTGTTTGGTGCATGAAGATTAATGGGATGAAGATTATTTATGGGGATGAAATAGGGGATGAAAATCTGCATAATTTTCATCCATCTAGGTTGGGATTATTGAGATTATTCAAGAGGTGATAATAATTTTAAACAACTATGCCCTTGACATTTATGGTACGTGATTCATTAAAAACAAATTACACCCATATCCATTTTTGTAATTTTATCTGTAATGATCTTCATTCATGCCAAACACGCTAGATTATTTTTTACTATTTTCATCTCCTATCATCTTCATCTACGATAATCCCCGGATCACCAAACGGACCCTGAGATTCCTTGTCTACCCAACAAAAACCCAATACGATCTCGTCTATACCTTACACACTGGTCCTTTCTCCAAACCCTCTATCTAGATTTATCATTCAAATTTGACAAGATGGATAACCCATTTGATTAGACGGGTAACCCATTTAGTCAAAATATAATGAAAAAAAGTTAGAAAATTATATAATTATGTACATATATGCCGAACGAGTAAACGCGTAAGTGAATGACATTCCACTTGAAAACTTCAATTCAAGCTTTGGGCCAACCACACAAGTCTATGAAGTCCCTTTGCAATGACAAGTGTCAAACTTTATAATCAATCACTATCTCACACGATTCATTTAACATTAGTTTGCTTCAATGATCAACTAACGGCTACTCACATTTTTGAATTTCTTTTGTGAAATCTTGGTGCTAGATCATGTCAAAGGTGTATTAATCATCGCCCACACATATAACCATTATTGTGTTCTCCTAGATTTCTTTGAACAATCATTTTGACCAACAAAACAACATCACATGGAGGTATACACCATGAGAGACTAGTGCTCTTCTGACTCGATTGACACGTGATAATATGTTTTAAAAGTTGTGATATTTAATATGGTGGTGAGATTCACCTGTCCTTACGGACCATTACAGATTATGCGCAAAAAAACAACAACCCAGAATAAGAACCTAAAACTTATGTTTTGGATTTGGGTCTAACATACATTTGCGCTCGCGTGTACAGTTAGCTGATCTCTAAGTTATTTTGGCTGTAAAGTGATTGAGATGATAAACAAGTGTCAACTATATTTGTTACCTTATTTGCATTTGTGATGAGTGTTGGGATGTTATGACAAATGACGGGTGAGATTTACATGTTTGTACGAACCATTAGAGATCGAAAAAAAACACTTATTAGTTATGCATTAAACTTATATTAGTCGTCTTTTTATATTCATAATAGTTGTATAGGTTCAATTAATATAAAAAAAAGACAATCTATTATAAACCCATGTAATAGTACCATATGAAAAATCTATGAACATTCATTTTTTTTGTCAAGATTATGCTCAAACTTATGAAACATATATACAACAAATTAGTTTGAGCTCGTTATTGAAAAGTAAAAAAGTAATAATGATATGACTGTTTTTTTTTTTTTATTTATCAAAAGCCTAATTCAAAAATAAATATCTATGTTGACTTCTTTAGATTTAATTATAATCATTTCTATAATTTATTCATGTTTAAAACTAAATAAATATCTATTTTAAAAAGATAAGTAGTTTATTACGTAAGATTGGTGGGCTATGTTGAGATGCGTATCCACGGTAATATTAAATAAACTAAGATCATTGAACTTAGTGATGTAAATTCACCAAGTTTATATTTCGAGTATGAGTCTAACATGTATTTATGCTTGTATACACACGGATTTAACATGATGTCAAAACGGCTAGTCTAATGGTTTGAATTTCGTTCCTAACCAAGAAAATGAGATGATAGTTTTGTTTTTAAAGTGTCAACTATGTTAATTACCTAATTGCACTTATTATACGTGAGGAGAAGAGTGTACCCATATCGATTATAAAAAAAACTCATAGCCTAATATATAAAGGTCGATAGAGTAATACTATTCAATTCATTTTAGAGTAAAACGTGACTACACTTATGTGTTGGGTTTGAATTTAACTCACAGCGTAGACAACCTTATATAGTACAAATTATCTTCAAAATAAAGTCCATATTTTTTTAGAGGATTTTTACGTATATCATAAGTTGTGAAGTATCCGAACCGCTTAGTTATGGTTATGTACGTACAATTTTACAGATTAGAACCGGATACGTAAGATTCATCAATCCATAATGATGGGGCGAAGATGCGAAAACATGTGGTGTCGGGTACCCAGGCCTACAACGTGGGTATGAACCGCTTTATAGGATCCTAAGGGCGTGTTTGGTTGGCATGTCGATCTTTTTAACTGTATTTAGTGGAAGGTGGAAGGTGCTCCCTTGTTGGGTGGACGGCGACACCTGAAAAAGAATCACAAACAAACTGTGCATTATATTATTTTATTAAAAAAAAGATAAATTGTATTTTGGAAGTTTGCCACTTGCTCCTAATTAGTATTTAATTATCCACTAATGACTCTCATTAGGGTATTCGTTTTTGCAACTAAAGAAAGAATCTTTAGCATTAGTTTGGATGCTACAAAGGCCTATGGATTTGGTTTTGAATCCAATCAACTTGTATATTGACAAAAAAAAATTATAATATTTTTGTAGAGGTTGATTAGTCGCAATATTACTTGTTAACTAATTTCTCACTATAGTTTAACAAATATATAGAATATTTATAGTGGAGATGCCTAGAAATACAAAAATATAATGAGGGGTTGCTTAAACATTACCCTATGTTTTAGATTGGTTAAATTTTAGTACCTCGTCGTTTAAATTATCAGAACGATACTTCACCTATTGAGTCCGACCAAAGATTAATACTTGAATTACTGTTCACATGTTAAGTTAACAAATCGGTGTTAAATATCAGGGGCAAAATTTTCCACTTACCTTAGACAAGATTGTCCACCTACCTTAGATATTTAACACCGATATGTTAACTTAACGTGAAAATAGTAATCAAGGTACTAATTTTTTGTCAAACTCAATAGGTGAGATACTGTTCTGATAGTTTAAACGACGGGATATTCAAGTTTAGTCAGCCTAAATGATGATGAGGTACTATTTAGACAATTTTCTCTTTTTTAAATGATGTTTATTCTGAAAAAGTGGTTTTGTGTTTATAATTAGTAAAAATAAATATTGATGTCAAAAATAAAATAAACAGTTAATCGTTCATTTTATTTTTGATTACTAGTGTTTTTTTTTTCTTTATAAAATAAACGTACATTTTTTAAATAAGAGTTTTATTTCTACAAATTAAAAAAGTAAATGGTAAATGTATTAAAATTGAACTATTTATGTGAAAAATAATTAAAAAAAATACATCGCCTTCTCTTTATAAGAAACCTCCTCACCAAAACTTTTATATATATATAATTTTGCAGTAAAAAATTGCATATTTTTGTAAATACTATATTCTGAAAATAAGAAAGTATATATATTATTCCTTGTTGTATTATGTTTTAAAGTACATTAATCGAATATTAAAATACATTTATAAAATACTACTATGTACTATAAGAAAAATACGAAAGGGCTTTAGGGCTTATTTGTTAATTTATAGATCAATAATAGCTACTTATCAAAAAAATTAAAATAAAATAATAGCTAGTTATATTTCAAATATAAGTACCACATTGATTAAAGTAAATTCACCTTTTTTAAGCACAATAATGATTAAATTAGTTAAATTAAAAGCTAGCTAAAGCGTGAATAACTTTTTCATCAGAATATTGATTAAATTAATCATCTTTATATTCTAAGATCTTAATTTTTCTTCTTTTTTCAGTTAGCTTAGAGAATAAAAAGACATTAATTTCTAACTTTTAGTGTTCAATTATTATGGTCTGCCTAAATTCTTTTATAGTGACAAATTTAGTGCAAACAATAATTTAACTTTGTAAATAAATGTATAAAATTTACAAATGAAATAAAAAAAATGATTTGAAATAATTACTTAAATATTGAAGAGATATTATTATAATTATAAGTTCATTCCAGTGAGCTTAACACAAGGATCTCCGTCTTCCACGCCTCATTCACCGTTGCTTTTGCTTTTTTTTAAGAAAATAAACTTCATTATTTCCCATGATTTTTGTATAAATAAATTTTGAGAAAATTATTTTAAGAAACAAACAACTAAAAATCTAAAGGGGCGTATTCAATTAATACATGAATTTTTTGGAGTTTAAAAGTCTATGAGTATTTACTATAGATTTTTAAAAGTCCATATAAATTTTTACGTATTCAATTAGGATTTAAAATTTTCCACAAAATTCTTATGGTATTTAAAAGTTTGTTGATTTTAAAAGAATCTATTATTTGATTGATTTTGTATGATTCTTTATTACTTATATACATACCTAAACTCCATAGAAATTTTTCCCCAACGCATAAAATTTCCACATAATCTGTAGTGACTCTATATAGAATTAAAATATCCCATAAAATCATCAAATTTAAAAATCGGTCAAAATCTTTAAAAGTCTGAATTGAATACACCCCCTATAGCAATTGGACTTATCCTAAAAATATACACTCGTACCATACCGCAAAACAAGAACACAAAAGACATTGTTTATTTTCGGTATATACGAAAATATAAAAACGTCATAGTTAGTTTAATGTAACAATTATTGACTAATACTCGGTTGGTCTAGTAGTTGTGGTGTTAGACTCCTTAAGTGTTACCCTCCCCTTAATGTTTGGGTAAGTTTAGCTTTTTTGATAGATTTTTAGTAGATTTTCAAAGAGTTTTGTAAATTCTGAAAATCTAACAAATAACCTTATTGATGTTTGGTAAGAGTAGATTTGTGGATATATTTGAATGGTAGATTAACCAAAAAGTCAAAAAAAAAAATGTACAAATGATTAAAGATGTAAAAGAGGGCTAAAATTGTAAAACTTTCGATAATCTATGCAGAAAGCTATTAGTTGTAACTTTTCAAAAACCTCCTAAAAAACTCACAAAAAAGCTAATACTAGTAAAAAATCTCTCTTGCCAAAAACCATATAGCTTTCTCAAAACGCAAAGTTTCATGAAAATTTACCGAAAAAGTTACGCCAAAAAGTCCCTTAATTTATATTTGATCATGTTCTAAAGATTTTTTAAATTCTCATTATTCTTTTACAGTCGCTATAAATACAATTATAACATCAAAATATAACCATTAAATATAACCAATAATATTCCTAGAATTTCGCTTAAAATATGTTTCTTCAAATATGAATTCGATTCGAGCACTCAATCAATTACACAAAGCATATACTTTTATTTTCTAAGCACATGAGAACTACAACGTAATACATTGAAAAAAACAACACTTAGTGTAAGGATAATAATAAATATCATTCCACATAAGATTAAGGAATTATGGAGCAAACAACATTCAAAGATACCACATACTAAGAACATTTAATGTAACATTAAAAACAAAATTAATAAAATAAAGTGAAAAGTAACGAACGTGACAACCTCTCATTTAGATTCCTTATGCTTCTACCATGTAATATGGTATACTAAACTTATATTATATGCATCTTTTTTTTTTAATAATTTTTTTATATGATGGAATCAAACAAATAATATTTTCCGGCCGGTAATTCGTCATGTTCTTACGACCATATGACGAATGGTTTGATGTAATTGTTTTTATTTTTTATAATAATAATAATTAATATAATATGCCTTTGATTTGGATGTAGAAATAAACTAATTCATCGAGATTTGAATCGGTATGTTAGGTAGTTAATACGTGTAAATTTGTAAATGGAGAATCTAATAAGAATATTCATCGATGTGGGTGAAGTTGAATCTCGACCCATACAGAAATGAATACAGAGACGGATAGTTTTTTTTTTTTTTTTTGAGTAATAAGGTAAGTAGTTTAGGCAAGTCAACATCAATTGGTTGACCAGTCTAAGGCATCCTTGCGGATGATGGCATCAATAGATGCCGGAATACAGGGACACCTAGCAGAGATATCCTGACGAGAAGAGACGGCAGCAGGATTGTCATGACCAAGGTTAGCCAGCTTGTCGGCCGCACCATTAATCTCTCCGTAGAAGTGGTTGATTTGGACTTGATGAAAATCTGCGATAAGGAGATAAATGTTATGTTTTTTTGGATAGGTCCTTACTTGAGTTTAAAGATCAAAATTTGAATTACTTCTACAAGTCTTATCCTAAAATTTGTGTTCCGGAATAATTTTGGACTAAATTTCATGATAAAATGATAAGTTTATGAAAATTTATCAAAATCATAGAGATTATGAAAAAAGACATAAACTTGA
Organism: Fagopyrum esculentum; assembly: GCA_033239045.1. Taxonomy (NCBI): domain Eukaryota; kingdom Viridiplantae; phylum Streptophyta; class Magnoliopsida; order Caryophyllales; family Polygonaceae; genus Fagopyrum; species Fagopyrum esculentum. Next base: position 146,600,877 of record BSUD01000005.1, read on the forward strand.
GCTTGAATATTTCTCAATTCATAAGCTATCTAGAGAAAATTTATGATGATTATGACATGAAATACTATATCATATATATATATATATATATATATATATATATATATATATAATTTTATAAAATTAAATTTGAATGATAATTTAATAACTTTATACTTATATCAGCTTAA
>BSUD01000005.1:146601090-146640439 GCA_033239045.1 Fagopyrum esculentum
TACTTATATCAGCTTAAATAAAATTTGTTTTTCTTCATACTCTTGGTAACATTATTAATTTTTCCAAAAAAAAAAAAATTAAGTTAAGAGTTATTATAAGACCAATAATTCAAGTAAAAAATAAATAATATTATTAAAAATATAAGAAATTTCCATAAAAGTTAAATAAAATAATTGGGCAACTGAACTTGACGGCGGGAACCGTTGGCGGGGTAGAACATAAGAAAGAAGCCAAATACTAGAGTGGTGGGGCCCATCCTAGTCGGAGATGTGGGACCACGTCACTCTATGAGGCTATGAAGAACGGTTTAGAACGCAGATTTACAAACTCCCCCACACCACATACGGTGGGACACTCCACACTGAATCCCTCCCTCTCCTTCTATAGTTCTATAAATCCATTCAATTGCTCTGCCTTCTTCCACACTTCCCCTCCCTCTCTTTCATCTCTCTCCGAATTCAAACTCTCCGGCGAGCTTCTCTTCCCGTTACAGACTTTCAGTTCACCGGAAAACAAAGCAGTTTTCCTTTTACTAAGAATCAAACAACAGATTTCGCGTTTAAGAACAACCAACAATGACGGTCACCAACACCAATGTGAATGACACAGATTCCAAGTCCGGTCTCGAGATCACTTCAACTCCGGCGAGCTTCTTCTCCGTCAAACCTAAAAAGATTCTCCGGGACCTCGATTTCAACAGTGGGGCTTCCATCGAATCTTGGGTTGATTCCATGAAAGCTTCCTCTCCAACTCACCTCAAATCCACTCTCTCTCTTGCCGATCAAATGGTAATAACTCAATCTGAGAATTTTCACTACAAAATTCTCCGATTCACTAATCAATCATCTTGATGGAATTTTTAACAGGCGAATCATCCATCAGCACTGGAAATGTTCGAGCAAATCACAACAGCTTCAAAAGGAAAACAGATCGTAATGCTGTTAGACTACGACGGTACACTTTCCCCCATTGTCGATGATCCCGATCGAGCTTTCATGTCCAACGCAGTAAGTAAATTCCTCAAAACCCGTATTCAAACCCATCATTCTTTAATCTAAACCCGTTTTAACATCAATTCAGATGAGAAAAACTGTGAGAAAAGTCGCCGGTCATTTCCCCACCGCCATTGTTACCGGAAGATGCAGAGACCAGGTATCAAATTTCTTACCAAAACTCAACAATTTGCACGCAAATTTTCAAACTTTAACAAAAAAACCGATCAATTTATATGCAGGTTTACAGTTTTGTTAAATTAGCTGAGCTTTTCTACGCCGGAAGTCACGGCATGGATATCAAAGGTCCGGCGAAGGGTTCAAAGTATTCGAAAGAAACTCAAACTGTTCTTTTTCAACCAGCTAGCGAATTCCTCCCAATGATTGATCAGGTAATTACTTCTTAATCATTATCCTAATTATAATTATAATTATAATTATAATTTCAATATTGAATTTTGAATTATATTTTCAGGTTTATAATGTATTATTGGAGAAAACCAAACACATTCTTGGAGTTAAAATAGAGCATCACAAATTTACTGCTTCTGTGCATTTTCGTTGCGTGGATGAGAAGGTTAGTAAATATTTTTTTTTACTTTTACTATAAATGTAAAACAGTAAAAAAAATAAAAAATCATTTTAACGAGCTTTTTTTTACTTTGTGGTAATTTGTAGGAATGGAGCGAGTTGGCTCAGTTGGTTAGGTCAGTGCTAAAGGATTTTCCAAAACTCAGGCTAACTCAAGGAAGAATGGTAAATAATAATTTATTAGTAGTTAATATTTTATATTTAGATTTTATTTTAAAAAATGTATTTTTTTTCTAAATTTTATTTGATAAATTATTGAAGGTATTTGAGATTCGGCCCACCATCAAATGGGACAAAGGCAAAGCTCTTGAATTTCTCCTTGAATCACTTGGTAAGAACCAAGAACCATGGTAACTTTCAAATTTACTATGGTAATTTTTTTTATATTAATTACTCATTAATATTTATTTTTTGGATTAATTAATAATAGGATTCACCACTTGCTCTGATGTATTTCCCGTTTACATTGGAGATGATCGGACCGATGAAGATGCATTTAAGGTAGTTTTTGTTAACTATTTTTAATAATAGTATATTATTATAAAAGTATAATAAAATTGTAATATTAATATTTTTATTAAATTTGATGAAATTAAGGTGTTGAGAGAAAGGGACCAAGGTTTCGGAATCCTTGTTTCTAAGATTCCGAAAGAGACCAATGCATCATACTATCTACGCGAACCCTTAGAGGTAAATTGGTTTATTCAATTTGTATTTTAATTAACTTATATTTTTTATGTAATTTTCATATAACCTTTTTCATTTCATGTGTTGTATATAGGTGATGGATTTTCTGCAACGTCTTGTTCGGTGGAAGAAATTTTCATTGAGAAGGCAATTTGGACGTCTATAAACCGAAAATTATATAGGGCTTATGTAATATGCAATCTGTTTTGATAAATCCGTCTTTTCCGGTAGAATTTATGACGGAAATTAATTAAAAGTGTATATAAATGCAGTGTATTTGTGTGTACAAATTCTATCATTGTACATAAGGTATCCTATAACCTCACATTTTTGTGGTGCAAGGTTATATTTTATGTCATGTTACATGTTGACATTTATTAAGTTCTATGTCAATCTTCTTCTTTCTCATTAGTTTAAGAAAACGTGCTTTTATTTTATAATTTTCATATAAATAATGCTAATAATAATAATGATCCAAAAGCTTAGTGATCACCACGATTACAATTGCTCACATGTTCCTCTTTAAACTAATTTTGACAACTTCATGTCAATACAAGGATATATGAGGTTTGAAAAGGCTCCATTTGATTTCAATATGATAATATTGTTTGGAGATTATCATGTTAAAAGTAACAATAATTCAATAGAAGAAGGATGAAATATGGGTTAAATTTCATCCCCTATAAAGTCTACCCGTTAAACACACCATTTATATAGGAAGCTGATTATCTTTTCAAACTATAATTCAACCAGATCGATTCGACATGACCTTATTTGTTTTTCTTTAAATGTTACGTTTTATAGAAAAAGGGGATATACATGGTAGTCATCTTGACAAGGGAAGAAAAAACAAGCAACGAAAAAGAAAAGGGGAGAGTCTAAAGAAGCTTGATTCCTAGAATTATGGTCCAAGAGCTGGTGTCGGTAATGCACTCCTTCAAGTGAACAGAAGAGTAGATCTTGCCTTATATGATGATTCTATGAGCACATTCAATGACGCTAGTATTGTTGTTGTTGAAGATGACTTTATTACAAGCTTTCAAGGTGCAGTACACATATGTAGTAATGCAACATCTTTTTTACGTGGTGTATGAAGCTTTTGGTGTTCCCATCGGCGCTACTAAGCCAATCTAATATATTAGAGTTGTTGAGTGGAGTACGCATCCACTTTGCTATGATGTTGAACACAAGCTGGACGTATAAACAATTGTTCCAAGGTGGTCTTTCATTTCTTCATGAGAGAGATAAAGTTTGCAAGCGTTATTGGAAAGAAGGCTTAATAGTATAGTTTAATAAGGGTAGAGAGTTTGCATTGGTGTGCAAGCCTAGAGATAAAGTTACATTTCGAAATGTTAAGTCCTCCCGATATGCCCTTACACCAAGGTGTTGTAAAACCACTGGGGTGGAGAAGGTTTTAGGCCTTGGACGTGGAGAAGAGCCCGTTGGATCAGTGAAAGAGTCATTGATTTTGGTTGGGTTGTTGAGAACACATATGAAGTAAACCTTTAAATGCCCTAAAAATTGTGACGGAATAGACTCGAGTTCATCCAAACGATAAAATTCCTTTACAAGCCTTACCTTAACATACCTAAAATGTTTTGCAGAGTTTCAATAACCATTTCACCTATTCAAGCCATTAATTTCTCTAATTTTATATTAGTCTATTGAAAGTTATTCACATATCGATCCTTATAATACATATTTTCCAAATTTTTGTTTATAATGTATATTAAACAACTATCCAAAATATCATTTTATTACTCATTCTATATTTTTCAAATTAAACTTTTAAATCGTACCAATCTCCATATGTTGAAAATGCTTGTGTTATCCACTTTGTGTAGCAAATATATACTCCCTCAGATAAAAAATAAGTGTCGTTTTAGCATTAGAAATTTGATCAAATTAACTGTCGTTTTAAGTTTTCTAGGCCAATAAATGTACAATAATTATAAGAAATGTTCTTGAAAATTGGTATAAATGATTAATTTTAGTTCTAAAATCTTTCTTATTGGTTTAAAAGAAGGTTGAATATTAAATATATGATAAGATTTAGAAAAACTTTACAAAATCTATGTTATTTAATATTTTTTTAAAAAATTGTGTTAAAGCCTAAAATGACAGTTATTTTTGATCGGATGTAGTATATATATATATGTGTAATATTTAACCATTAATTCGCGTACTTTGGGAGTAAATCACGGAGCATATTGAATAATTAAGATCAGTATTTAATTAATACTCACAGTAAGTACTTAGTTGGAAATTAGTTAGCTCACTTTACAGCTGAATAAACCATAATTAGGGATAGGCATGCTTAATCCCTTGATTTAATTATTGTATTTATTTCTTAATTATTATTTAAAAATACTGATTATGCTGTCTCCTTTTCGCAAACCATGGATCTGAATACTCCCTTCCATGAAACAAACAAAACTAAAATTATATAAATCATGGTTAGTCAATTGTGATCGATCTGAACTCATAAAAGTTTTTTATTCGTCATTAACTAATTACATAAAATAATTTTTTCATAAAATGTGTTTAGTTGTAATGCAAAATTGCAAATAATATAACGATGAGCATATACTCGAACGTGAGAGCAAGGGATCACCCAAGGAATGGACGAGCTCTGGGGAGGGAGGCAAGAACCGGTTTTATTGTATTCTGAGGGTGTTTTGTGTTAGAGATAATAAGTTTTACATCGAAAGTTGAGGATATTCCGAGTCTAGTGCGCATGTGCGCTCGTATGCACACGATCCCGTTGTGCTTCTATCGAACTTTGACAAATTGACCCTTCTGCTAAATGGTGTTAGAGTTCACGTTATCCCGTGTGATACTACATAGTCCTATTTCGTTATCACCAATAAAATACGATAAAATATGAGAATGGTGTCGGTTCTTCTTCTTATCGCGAATGGTATCGGTTCTTCTTCTAAAATAAACATTGATTTTAGTTTAAATGTTTACATCCTAGTTTGCACAGACTATTTTCCATAAACATCCATATTAGTTTGTTATTAAAGAAAAAAAGTAAATTAATATTTTATTATTATTAAATACTTGTTCATTTAAATATACCATTTTCATTTCAATGTTTCCTTTCAACACCATTTAAACACTAAGGCCCCGTTTGGTTCCACCTCCGAAAACGGAAACGGATGAAAACGTATTTAGTCCATATGTATATCCTTATTCATAAATTTTTGTGAAATCATTCATTGTGGATTAATGCAAAATGCACTTGCTTCCCCCACATTTTGTTATCATATAGGGCATCAAAAGTAATCAAACTCTACCTCAATTCCATCACACCACAAGGAATGATTCCACAAACTTTTATGAACAATGGTATACATATGTACTATATTCGTTTCCATTTCGTTTCCGATTCCGGAGTTAATACCAAACGGGCCCTAAACTAATTTATTGTATTAACCAAAAACTATTTATAAGATATTTTAAACATGTGTATTAAACACACCTATATTTTTACAAAATGGGCATGATTGCACAAAGAAGGAAAAAACATAAATACAAAAGATAAAATCAAAACAGTGATGATTGATTATCTTCTTAATAAACCCATAAATAAATATTAAGAATCAAATAGTTACATGCGTGAACTTATAAAAGCAAAACCATACAATATAATCCAACTATTTTCCTTTTTTTTCCCTGCTTAAGATAATGTGTTTATTATTTGATATAAAAAAATAAATAATTTAGAGAAAATAAACATTAAATAAAAAAAACTATAAAAAGACAAAAATTGTTAGGTGAATGAAGTTGTAAATAAACCTCAAAAAGAAAATATAAGAAACTAAAGTCACCACCACATGACTGGAAATTGGGTATGGTCGAATACATTTTTCAATTGATTAATTTTATTTTGGCATTTATTGTTCTCGATGCTTTTGTCTAGTCAACAATTAACCTATACAATTTTTCTCTATTAAAAAAATCAAATTAAAATAAGGAAATTATTATGTTTGAATACGTTAGTTATACTATATATTAACAAAAAAATAAAAGATATTAGCTCTCCAATTATTGATGTACATGCTAATGACAATGATATAAACTAACAACAATCTAAGGGCCCGTTTGGTTCCAACTCCGAAAACGAAAACGGAATGAAAACGAATTTAGTTCATATGTATATTATTATTCATAAAATTTTGTGGAATCATTCCATGTGGTTTAATGCAAAATACACATACTTCCCCACATTTTGTTTATAGGTATCAAAAGTAATTAAACTACTCCAACTACTTCAAACCACAAGAAATGATTCCAAAAATTTTGTGGAATCATTCATGTGCCATGTAAGGACCGAAAACCCTTGTTAGTATAAATTTGATTCTTTGGTTCGTTCATAATTTCGATATGGACCGCTTTAGTCTCAAAAGATCGTAACAAGTTTTCTATGTAAGGGTACATCTTTAAAAAATGCCATGATCTATGAAATAACATGCTAGTCGTTTTTCATTCAATGCAAGGTCTCTGTAGATTTTGATGGACAAAAAGATGTGATAGTTAATTAGCTGATACATTTCGTGTATGAATAGGGGAAAAAGTCTAACATACAGGTACAACAAAATTCTAACCCAAAATATAAATCGGTACGGTATATACTTGTTCTAGATTCCTAACGGCAATTCTCAACGTAAACATGATGGGTTAAGTTCAAACCTATTATATTTACAAGTGTAATAACGTTTCATCATAAAACTCTTTGACAACAAAAAAAAAATCTACCAAAATTACATAGGGCCAGTTCATTGAAAACACAAGGGGGCGATAAACCCCACTTCATTCCCCTCATTTAACACTAGATGTCCGTATCGTACCATGACATGAAGGGATGAAATTGAGGTTGAAGATGAAATCTTTCTTTTCGACCCTTATTTTGGTTTTCGATGGTTGTGATAGATGGAAATGAAAGTGTGACTTGTAGAGATGAAGATAATTAGTATCTTTTTTTTTTTAATTTGAAACATTTTTATATGATATTCTTTTGGCTAATTTCATTTACTTCGTATCCATAATAATTCACTCCACACCAAACACTAGTCAACTCAAATTTTATTTCATTCCCATTTTTCATTTCAATAATTCTCGTTTTACTGAACGGATCCTAAAAGGTTAGAAATTTGGGCCAAATTTTATTATCAATCATCCCCGGCCATAATTCCGTCAACCCCTCTACCGAACGAACCCATTATAGGTTAAGGATTTATCTATTATCAATATAACATGGATCTTATCTCCACCATATAGCTACATACCATATCAAACATTTTAACGTAAATGTATTTGTCAAATTTTGATAGGAAAAATACATGAAAGTCTTATACATCAATATATTCAGGAATCTATTGTATGAATAAACAAAGTAATTTGCCAGCCTATCTTTCCCTTTAAGTTCATGTGAAACTTACGAGCGTCTCATTGGTAAGCAACTTAGCCATACACGTACAACTTATTTTTACATATTATAATAGTATGATAATTGTATTGTATAAGTAGGATTGAGTTAGGGTGCGTAATTTTTTCATGTTCATTATAATTATGGGTTTCAAAATGGAAGAAACAAACGACATAATCACACGAAGCGGAAATGAACTATGTACTTAGCTCCCAAACTGGAAATCAACTCCTCACAAGACTCTCAAAGCGAAACTCAACTATTCATATAACTCACAAAATAAAATCAGTCGGTCTGGGTAAGACATTCATAGTAGAAAAACTGGCTACACACCTCCATTTCGGAACCAATGCCGGTAATGAACCGAACCCTAATTACGTAAATCGGGTATGTGATTGTAGAATTCAGTAATTGTAAAACTTATTTTCTTTATTAAATTTTTATTGTTTATATAACATAAACGTTGAGATAAACAGTAAACCTTAACCTGATCATAACATAACATAAACGTATGGATGTCATGTGATATATATATAGAGAGAGACTCATGTAAACAACTCTTATCATGTAAAATAAGAACAAATTGTATCCGTTAGATCGTTAAATAGATGACGGATATTAGGCGATATTAAAGGATAAAAAAATCGTGTTATTAATGGAATAAGATTCGCTGGACCTGAATCTATATATTCGGCGATATAGTCACGTATATTCGGCGATATACTCACATATATTCGGTATTTACACGTTCACACGATAAGAACTGTTTACATGCGAGTCAGTATATATATATAAGTCAATGAGAAGTATGGTCAACGTAGCATGTGAAACGTAAGTACGTTACCAATGAAGTATGAGTGAAGACAGGTCGATGAAATGAGGTCAAACAAGTGTGATTGGAAGGCACGAAAATCCATGTTTCTCCTGCCTCGTGAACCGATCACTGCCGACCCGGCCTTGAGGGGTGTGCCTTGACCCGGTTCACAACTCAACTCAGATTCTCTTATTCGCCTCTTTTGGTAAATTCTCATGGCTTGTTATTTTGGCTAAATTTCACAACTCCATACACAAAATATTAGTGACAGGAATCATATACGTGCAACTCTTGGAATAAACATTATAAATTACTAAAAGAGTGAGCTACTATTTTTAACTAATAACTCATTTTAGACTGGTATGTTATGTGCAATAAAGAAATTCGATTTGAACTTGTTCACTTTTTTTAGCGAGTCAAATATGAGTAGAGTTATAAGTTCGGTTAAAATTTAGTCTCGAAACATTATCAACTCGTTTATTAACGAGTAGGACAAGAACATTCTAAAACTCACTCAACCAACATCCATACTATTATATAAGCATAGCTACTAAGCTTGGCTTGAAAAATAGTTCGGTTTTATTCATTCATTTTTTTTTTGATACAAAGATAAGGGAAAAGGAGGATTAGTCCTAGAGACTAAATGCCCTACAATTTTCAATTAAATGAGGACATCAACATTATTGGGAGAGGGCCGTCACATGAATCCGAAGAAAGACCAAGAAAAGTCATTTGGTCAGCAACAAAGTTGGCTTACTTGAAAATGTGTTGGGAACTACACGAAGAGAAATTAGAGATGTCCGAAATAATCATATCCAGATCCCAAGAAGGCTTTCAAACGTGGTTGATCGAATTGATAAGAGTTTAATTGCCATCTACTACAACTAGATATGGAAACCCAAGGAAAGCCGCCTTCAAAATGCCCTCACAAAAGACAAAAGCTTCACCTTCGAGAACGGAGTTGGCTGCAATCTACCAAAGTCAAAAGCAAGGATTAACAAGATTATTTATAATATATTCATTCATTTTTGAAAAGGTTGAATATAAATATATTTGTAATTTTCATTAAAATTTAAAATCGACTCAAACTCGACTATAAATAAAATGTACATAATCGAGCATGTAAAAAATTCGATATATATATAGGGTGCAGTTCCCATGAGAACAGCCTTATCGTGTAATCATGAGAACCATCTTAGACCGTCGGATGATGAGTATTAAGGGTTTAGATTTAGGGTAAATATCATAATTAATAATAACTACGAATAATCCATTCAACCAACAATAACTACGAATAATCCATTCAACCAACAACAACTACGAATAATACATTAAACGATATGACACCTTCGTAACAAAACTAATAATAACTACGAATAATATCTTGAACAATAAGGCATGTTTTCATGATTACACGATAAGTCTATCTATATATATATATAAGTTTTAATAGCTCACAAACCTTGTATACTAGCCTATATCGAACTGTTTCGTTACAAATAAAAAAGCTTAGCTCATGAATTAAAGTCGATTAACAACATGTATGAACTTAGATATGTTATGGTCTCTAGTGTACGTGTAAATACGTTAAAAGTCTAAGTTGTATAATTTATATGTTTATATAAGTGTCGTTTTGGAGACTAAACCTGTAATCCTGTATTTATCCACATGGATTTGGTCGGCATGTGATGATGCCTCTTATAGCTCAATATTCATTGGTTCAATACTTAGACCCGCATCCCTAGACCGGTTCGAATCGGTGATTGGTCGGATCCAGTCAGAATCCACCTGCTGCGCCTAAGTTAAGTCATCGAGGAATCTCTTTATATTCATAGGACTTGTGTTTTTATTTATTGTCACGATACTTATGTCTATCGTTACGTGTTGCCTTCTCAAGGAACATGTACTGTATAAATATTATATATATATATATATATACACATTTATATAGGGAAGTGTTCAAGTAAGGCTCATTATTCCGGTAAGGCCGTGCGGCCGTCTATACGGCCGACACGTGTCCCGGAATTTTTTTTTTTTTTAAAAAAAAAACGAGTAAAAGTAATAGTTCAAAACTTATTATGGAATAGTTCATAACTTATAAAAGGATAGTTCATAGTGTAAAATTTATAAAGGATTGAAAATAATAGTTCAAAACTTATTAAGTAATAGTTCATAACTTCTAAAAGGATAGTTCATGAATTATAATAGAATAGTTCATAGTGCAAAATTTATAAAGGAGTGAAAGTAATAGTTCAAAACTTATTATGGGATAGTTCATGAATTATAATAGAATAGTTCATGGATTATATTAAAAAGTAATAGTTCATGGATTATATAGGAATAGTTCAAAGTTTATAGGATAATAGTGCATAAATTATAACATGGTAGTTCAAATAAATTTTCATTAGTTTCCGTAAAAATAAAAAATAAAAATCGTTTCAGAAAAGAGAAAAAAATAAAAAATAAAAATTCGGGACACGTGTCGCCCTGCGGTACGGCCGTATGACCGTACCGCAATAAAGGGGCCGTACCTGAACATTTACCTTATATATATATATATATATATATATATATAATTTTCTTGAAGGTGTTAACTTTTAGGGCTCGTTTAAAAGCACCGGGAATCATTTCCGATAACAAAATGATTACGAATCAATCAAAAATTACGTTTGGTTAGAGATCTTTTAACACGTAAACGTAATATCATCCATTCCATTTCCTTTTTCTACCCTTATTCGATTTCATTCTGTTTTCATTGCACCGTTCCAACCAAACGGACATGCACTTATTATCGTTTCACGTTTATTCATATGACAACTGTAGCTCCAACTTGTTTTCGTATATTCTCGTATTTATACATAAAATATAGTTTTGATTATGTTGGTGTCGACACGTAAGTATTTGGTGTGCCAAGATGTGGTAGTAATAATGATAGAGTGAATGGTAGTTGTTACTTGTTAGGTATGAGACTTTGGTAGTTAGTCGTTGTGGTACATAGAATTTGCACATATCTTTTTATCATTTTTAAGGTTTGAATGTTGTGATAAATGTGAGGAAATCAAATGTTGAGTGTGAGACTTTTGAATGTTGTGATAAGTGTGAGACTTTTAGAACAACCCTTCACTTTATAAGGTCCCAAAACGGTTATAAAAAAATTAACATGTTTATATTTTTCTAGGGTACAACGTTATGAGATTTTTGATCATTTTTTATATCTATACCGTGAAAACTCTGTCTTATTACAGAAGACTTTATGAGTTCGTTTCGTTAGTTTTCGTGGGATAGGACATAAGAACAATAAAACTCTTACGGCATGTTAGTCTTCATATCTAGATATCAAAGTATCATGATATGCGTATGAGATTCATATCACTAAAGAAATAGTTGTAGAGAAAAAATAAAAGAGATATGTAAAATAAAAAATTTTATAAGATTTGTGATGCCACTAGTTTTTGAAGTATATTAAAAAAGTAAAAAAGTAAAAACTTATAGTATCAGTATATCCGGTATATCAAAATAATATTTATATACTTCTATACCAAACACTCGATATGAACATGTCCTCCTTTAGTATGTCATGAATGAAGACCAAAAAGTTCAAAAATTAATGATTTTTAGGTCATTAGTAAATTTGGCTTTCAACTAAAATATAACTTTTAAGTCGTTACAAGACGAACTATTCAAACAACATATCAAACATTTGGTTAGCTTTTGAAAAAACTAGCAAATAACCTTAGGGTCCGTTTGGTTCCAACTTCGAAAACGGAAACGTAATGAAAACAAATTTAGTTCATACGTATATCCTTATTCATGAAATTTGATGTAAATCATTCTTTGTGCTTTAATGCAAAATGCACTTGTTTCCCCACATTTTGTTTCCCTGTAGAGTATCAAAAGTAATCAAACTTTATTCCAATTACTTCAAACCACAATAAATGATTTCAAAAACATTCATGAAATAAGGGACTACGTATTAACTGGATTCGTTTCCATTCCGTTTTCGATTCCGGAGTTAAAACCAAACGGACCTTAATAAATATGTCGTAAATCACTAGTTTTTGCGAAAAAACGCATTTCATTCCGTAACTCTGACAACATTGATTGAATCCATGATGTCATCACCAAAATTAGCATTATTCATTTTTTTTTGAAAATTTAATATAATGAAGATACTAAATAGGATATTCTCTGTTTAATATTCTTTAGTCGCAAACACTGCACAGAGTTGAAGTTGGAAGAAGAGCGGTACAAATCTCAGCCCCTCCCGTGTCTTTAATCTTGTTGTTTATCCATATTATCATTATATTATACCACATTATAAAAATATAATATTCTAAATATATTATGATAAATAATATGTTATAGTAGATAAATTATTATAGATACAGCATAATTAAATTGGTACGATGTGTGAAAACTCTAACAATTTATACATTTTTTTTAGGGAAATTCCGGATGGTACCCTCGTGGTTTGGGGTTTTCCGGATTTTGCCCAATAATTTTTTCGAGTTCGGATGGTACCCCTAAGTTTATGTTGTTTTCCGAATTTTGCCCAAATTCATTAAACTTTTTCAAATTCCATTAAAAAAATGCAAAAAAATTTAAAAAAATTAAAATACAAAAGAATGATTTATTTATATTAAAACTAAAGTAGAAAAGTAACTTTTTTTAAAAAATTAATGTTTTATATTAATTTAAAAATAAATCAATTAAATAAATTTTAAAAAATTAAAAAAATAAGTGTTTTATTTTATTAAAAAAAAATGGATTAGCATTTTTTTAACAAAATCTAAAAATATAAGTGTTATACTTTATTTAAAAAATAAATAAAATAAAGGTTCTTTTAAAAAATCAAAACAAATCACTGTTTTAATTTATTATTAAAATAAATAAATCACTATTCTATTTTATTTATTTTCCAAAACTAAAAGAATAAAAATAAAGTAAAATTGACAAATAAATAAAACAGAAAACTGATTTATTGCTTTAATAATAAAATAAAACAGTGATTTTTTTATCTTTTAAAAGAACCTTTATTTTATTTATTTTTTAAATAAAGTATAACACTTATATTTTTAGATTTTTAAAAAAATGCTAATCCAATTTTTTTTATAAATAAAATAAAACACTGATTTTTTTAATTTTTTAAAAATTATTTAATTGATTTATTTTTAAATTAATATAAAACATTAATTTTTTTTTAAAAAAAGTTATTGTTTTACTTTAGTTTTAATATAAATAAATCATTCTTTTGTATTTTAATTTGTTTTTTAATTTTATTTCTATTTTTTTGCATTTTTTAATGGAATTTGAAAAAATTTAATGAATTTGGGCAAAATCCGGAAAACAACATAAACTTAGGGGTATCATCCGAACTCGAAAAAACTGTTGGGCAAAATCCGGAAAACCCCAAACCACGAGGGTACCATCCGGAATTTCCCTTTTTTTTAAGGATATCTTTTCGGATAGATTATCAATAATATTATTATTTTGTCCATCTTTTACAAAATTTAACAATTTATACATTTTTTTTTTTAAGCTTTTTGATAAATCTACAATATAAATCTATCCACAAATCTACTTTCATCATATATCAAATAGGTTATTTTGTTAGATTTTTAAAATTTACAAAACTTTTTAAAACTCATTATCAAATTTTTTTTTTCCAAACTTATCAAAAAGCTTAAAATACTCAAAACTCCGCAATCACCGAATAGGGCCTTTACCCCATCTAAAATAGTTAATTTTATTTTTAAAATTAGAAATTAACCAATCATGAGATAATAGCGATGTGGACCCACCATAATCGTAAGCAAAGATTGTTACTAGATTCCTTGCATCAAAATTTGATTAAGCAAATTCTAATTAGGATTTGAAGAATAAGATAAGACACGTATTCATGACTAACGTACCTTATCTTATGTTTTTTAACCATTCCATATTTATGTAAACCACCGAAATGTATGTTAATAAATTGTAATTTGTTCCTAATAGAGGGGATTGTTCTGGAATATGGTTGCTTTAATTTGCATAGCATGTTGGATTTTGGCATATCCTTAACCCTTCATCAGTATATATATATATATATATATATATATATATATATATATATATATATATATATATATATATATATATATATATATATATATATATATATATATATATATATATATATATATATATATATATATATATATATATATATATATATATATATATATATATATATATATATATATATATTTACTTTTTAAATCATATCAAACAGAAGGCTATATATAGACTATATACTATTAGTAAAAATTAATATTATAAGTACATTCTAATCATTGATTAATCAACCTTTATCGCAAATAATGGAGGCTACCGTAAAAGCTGCGTTGCTAATTTGCTATAGCTCGATCCTCTCATTTCCTTATTACAACTTTGGGCTAATCAATGGGCCGGCCCAACAATGGTGCTGTTAGGCCCAATTTGAATAGCTTACTTTGGGCTTGACATTTACTACGGCTAAAATAAAACTTAGGGCCAATTTACTAAATCACTCAAAATTAGGACTGCTCAAATTCCAGTTCAGATTGGAATTTTGGACCGGACATGGACGGAAAACTTATTGGACCGGACATGGAGGAAAACTTATTGGACCGGACCTAGAAATTCAGGTCCATACCGGATTGTCAGTTTTGTATGGGATCCAAATCTCGGCCCAAATAGGCCCATAAAGACGTATAAAGAAATTTAGTTCAACTGCCCCGTATTGAAAATTCAGGTCCGGTCCAATAAATATTTTTTGGTACATATCAGACCGGATAGACAATCTTCCTAAAAATCATTAGCTTCTTGCGCAAAATTTTAGCTAATGGGCATTCGGTAAATCTTTGTTAAGATGTGTGGATATATTGTCCCACATTGACAATATTATAATAACCGAACCTAATATATAAGCATTAGGACTACTTCTCCTATTGTTAATTGGCTTTAGGATGAAACCCGAAGGCTTATGTGTAAGGTTCACTTACGTGCATCCCCTCCACGTATTAGACCCGCTGGAGGCTTTGTGTCGAGTGCAACTTGTCAATGAAGGGGAAGTGTTAAGATGTGTGGATATATTGTCTCACATTGACAATATGATAATAACCGAACCTAAGGCTGTAAGGAGTTCACTTACGTGCATCCCCTCCACGTATTACACCCGTTGGATTATAAAAGATAATTTAATAATTTTGAACAATGTCTTATACCTTGTCTTTATACTAATGGTGTTTAAGGTAATTTTACTTTCCCAATTGTGTTATTCATTTAAAATTTTAAATATACTTTTAACCATCCATAATTTAACATTTGTAGATGGTACTAGAGGAATCTGTCCGAGAGACATACATATAATTAGTTAGTTGCTGAGGCAATAGATTACCATAGCAGTGATTAATAGTTAGCTCATGAGGACGAACAACCACATCGGAACTAAAGCTCGACCCATACTCCTCCAAGAGCAACAATGGAGAATTTTTCATAATGGGCAAAAGCCTGACGGAACAATGCCGCATAGAGGCATAAGATTCCTGGGTTATAACTTATATGCGGCATCAAAATAGGTTTAACAAAGTAATTACTTCTCCCTGACAGTAAATCAAATTGCCCCTTTGAGAAAAATTCTTAGGAATCGTTTACTGCTTCGCCGGAAACATGGAGGAGGTAACTCCCCCGGTAACTGGAACTTCGATTGCGGTTGTTTCGTCACCAGTGGTTAATTCGGATACGGTTATGATCGAGTCCAGCGGCCTTGCATCATCAGAAACCAATCAGGGAGTGCAGATAGAGGTCGCTGAAACGGCTGCTATAGTGCCTGATGCTGCTCAAAGTGAATTGATAACCGGTATTAAACCATTCATTGCTGGGAATGTAGGGTTTACCGCTACCGGCCCTCTTTCGAGTACTGATCCAGTGGCTACTACTCTTCCGGGTAAGAACCCTAGTGAAGTCCTCATGGTGGATCCTCAAGTTAAAGCTATTAAGAGTTCTGCTAAGTCGTGGAGTGAAGTGCTAGGAGGAGCGTCAGGTATTAACATGGCACAAGATACTATCACCAGAGACTCCGTCAATGGTCGTATTACAGTGAATTTCCCGTTTGGCGAAGAAGGAGATCCAGTGATAGAGATTGATAAAGAGGTTGCTGATGATCTTGAATCTAGATGGAGTAATTCGATAGTTTTTAAGGTTTTAGGTTTCCCCGTGGCTTTCCCAGTGATGGTAAGGAAGATTAAGGAACTCTGGAAGTGTGGAGAAAATATGCAGATCATGGACTTAGATAATAACTACTTCCTTGCGAGGTTCAAGAGCGAGAATGAGTTGTTATCGGTGCTCACAGGGGGACCTTGGGCGGTTTTTGGTCGATGTCTGATTATGAAACGTTGGACCCCGGATTTTATTACCTCAAATCCCATTAGTTCGGCCCCAACGTGGTTGAGAATAACAGGAGTACCGGTGCAGTGGTATCATGAAGCTATCATCTGGAAGTTGTCGGAAGGGGTGGGAGATCCAATTTCAATCGATCCAAAGACTTTACACCTCAATAGAGGGAGGTTCATACGGGTTTGTGTGGAAATTGACTTAAGCAGACCCCTCAAAAAAGCGATGTTTATCAACGGGCATCGGTGCCCTATTGAGTACGAGGGTCTCGATATCATTTGTTTTAAGTGTGGAAGATTCGGTCATTACGCATCTCACTGCGAATTCAGTAACACATCGAATAAGGTAATGGTTGGGGCTGCAAATGACATGGCAGCTGTAGAGGTTGAGGCAGTTTCAGTCGCCGCTGTCGATACTACAACCTTTCCTCCTACGGTTCCGACCATGGAGAATGACGACGCCGGTTTCGGTCCGTGGATGCACGTGGCGAGACGCGTCAGAAACGCGAAAGGGAAGAATCAGCAACCGAATATTCAAGGTACGATCCCTAATTCTGTTAGGAAAACTTTTAACACTAACCATGGTAAGCAATTTCAGAACAAAGGGAAAGCTGTTCAGACGGTTAGTAAAGAATCTGCTCAAGTTAGGGTTAACGCTGATTCCACCAAATCAGCAGAAGTGGTGGGCCCGAGTCAGAAAGAGTCGTCGAGTGGGCCTAATTCATCATCCAATCCAAGGAAGTTGGGCCTAAGTCAGAAGGGTGCTGAAGCTCCAGTAAGAAATGAAACCCAGAAGGCTGCCGTGTCATCGTCCTCAACGATACTTCCGACGTCAGTGATTGGTGGAGACTACGTTGAAGTCCCTAAACCTCAAAAACCATCTGCTCCGACATCATTGTTTGTAGCTACTGCAGAGAAGGTTGAAGAGACTAATGAGAAGGAGAGCAAGCAAAAGAGACGGAACAGATTGAAAAATGAAGCTAGACGAGCAGCTTGGAGAGCCAAGAAGGGCGAAGACTCCGGTGGTGTTACAGCCCCCTTGAAAAGGCAAAGACAAGAAGAGTACACAGAAGCTGCGTCGAACAGTAGGGGTGCAGAATTGGATGTAACTCGCTTCAAGGGTGGAATGGAAGCCATTGTGCCCATAGTTGCAATGAAAGGGTTGAGTGAGAAGTCCCTTGTCGCCCCTGTCCCTTCTCCCGAAGCGCCAGGGAACTCTGTTAGCCTTCATTGTGGAAATAGCGAAGCCCCAGCTACGTCAGATGAGTTGATGGAAGAGAGTCAGAGTGCGGAGGGAGCTACTGAGGTCCAACACTCAGGATAGGTAGTCTTCTTCCTTTTGATTTCCTCATCATTATTGGTTATTATGAATTGCCTATTTTGGAACGTTTTCGGTGCTTGCAAGAGTGGGTTCCGAAGAGCTATCAAGTATCTGTGTAACCATCATAAGGTTGATGTCCTTGCTATCTTTGAGCCACGTGTTTCGGGAGCTAGGGCACAGGCCATCTGTGATCGTTTGAATTATACTGGATGCTTCCGTGTGGATTCAGTTGGGTTTGAAGGAGGTGTTTGGCTCCTTTGGAAGAGTGATAAAGTTCAAATTAGCATTGTCAGTAGTCATAAGTGCTTTGTACATGCTAAAGTCTCAGATGGCACCAGTGCATATAGTATCATTGCGGTCTACGCGCCTCCGGATATTAGCAGACGTCGGAGTTTCTGGAATGCCTTTGATACGGAACTCGCATCTGTTTCGGGACCGACCATTTTGGGAGGTGATTTCAACTGCATTCGCTTCCTACATGAGCGAGCGGGAGGATCTGGTAGCCTTCATGCGGATACCGCAGTGTTCAATAATCTCATTATGGTCCATGGTTTGATTGATCTTGGGTACACTGGAGCGGATTTCACATGGGATGATGGTAAGTCAACCCGTAGGAATGTTTATAAGAGGCTCGACAGAGTTTTTATGAATCAGGAAGGCCGCTTAAAGTGGCCCAATGCCCATGTCAGACATCTTGCCCGGTTCTCTTCAGATCATTCTCCGATCCTACTCTCGCTTGATTCTTCTCTTCCATGTAAGCGGGAGCGAAGACCTTTTAGATTCGAGGCTGCATGGATGACCCACAGTGATTTCTTCCCTATGGTGGAGCAATGCTGGTTTAATAATCCGGAGGTGAGTATAGCTATCCCAAATCTTAAGTCTTCTCTTATTGTTTGGAATAGACTCGTCTTTGGTAATGTTTTTCGCAGGAAATATGAAACGGAGTCCAAGCTAGCCAAGATTCAGATGAGAATCAGTCGGGGTAGTTCGGGCCGCCTTCTACAGGAAGAAAAGAGTCTGAAAGCCGAGCTAGACAGTATTTTAGAGCAGGAGAAGACTATCTGGTTCCAGAAATCCCGCGAGTTATGGTTAGAGAATGGGGATCGAAATACTAAGTATTTTCACACCTCAACCGTTATTCGGAGATGCCGCAATAGAGTGATGGGATTGGAGATTAATGGTGTTGGTTGGGTGGAAGATCAGCTGCGTCTAGAGGCACATGCTATAGATTATTTCAAAGATCTGTACAGTTTAGGAGATCCTCTCTGCCTGCCCTCTTGTCATCTTGATTCTTTGGTGTTCCCTTGCATTGACGTTACCGATTGGGAGAACATCCAGAAACCAGTGGAGATGGAGGAAGTGTGGAATGCCGTTAGGAGTATGGGGGCTTACAAAGCTCCTGGCGTCGACGGCTTCCAACCTGTGTTCTATCAAAGATGTTGGAGTGTTGTGGGGCGTTCGATGAAGGAGGAGGTAACCCGGTTCTTTGAGAGCCAACGCCTATTTTTAGGGATTAATGATACCCTCATTTCCCTCATTGCTAAAGTTGGGAAACCGGAGTACATCAGTCAGTTCAGGCCTATCGCTTTGTGCAACGTTAGCTACAAGATTATATCCAAAGTGCTTGTTGGTAGGCTGCAGAGAGTCATCGGAAATCTTGTGGGGCCTACTCAAGGGAGCTTTATTCCTGGCCGTCTGATACAGGATAACATTGTACTCATGCAAGAAGTGGTACATTCGATGAGAAAGAAGAAAACCGGCAAGCAGTGGATGATCCTGAAGCTCGACCTTGAGAAAGCTTACGATCGAATGAGGTGGGATTTTATCGAGGACACCATCCGGGAAGCGGGCTTTCCTCCTGAGTGGGGGAGGATGATCAAGGAATGTGTGTCTACTGCCAGAATGCAGGTTATCTGGAATGGTGAGGTTACTGAGCAGTTCACCCCGGAACGAGGTATCAGACAAGGAGATCCGATTTCACCTTATCTGTTTGTTCTCTGTGTCGAAAGACTGAGTCACCTCATTTTGGAAGCTGTGGAGGCGGGGGAATGGAAGCCTATCAAGCTATCACGGGGAGGTCCACCACTCTCCCACCTCTTCTTCGCAGATGATATTACTTTGTTTGCGGAAGCGTCCTTGACCCAAATTCGGGTCATTATGAGGTGCATTGAGTTGTTCTGCAAAGCGTCGGGGCAGAGGGTTAGCATCCAAAAATCAAAGATCTTTGTGTCGCCCAATGTTCCAAGGGATCTTTGTGTCAGTATTGAGAATCTTAGTGGGGTGGAGGTAACTAAGAATTTAGGTAATTACTTGGGCGTTCCCCTTCTTCAAGGGAGGGTCTCAAAATCCACATTTTCTACGTTGCTTGATCGTATTAATCTCAAACTGAACGGATGGAGAAGTAAGTCCTTAAGTTTTGCAGGACGGGTGACTCTCACGAAAGCCGTCCTTACATCCCTCCCTATATATACCATGGCTACTCTCACCCTCCCGACAAATGTTTGCGAGGATATTGATAAAGTTTGTCGAAACTTCATTTGGGGTCATTCGGACGGTCAGAGGAAGATGCATACGGTGAGGTGGAGGGAAATGTGTCTGCCTAAGGATAAAGGTGGACTAGGGATCCGGAGTATGCGAGAAACCAACAAGGCTACCATAGGTAAGTTAGGTTGGAGGTTTCTGAAGGGTAGCAGGACCCTTTGGGTTGATGTTTTGGAGAGTAAGTACCTCGGAAACGGACGTCGTCAGGGGTCAGGTTGCTCGCACGTTTGGAATAGCATCAGCAGTGCCATTGATCAGGTTGTTGTTAAGGGTGCTACATGGTTCCTTGGAGACGGCAGATCCATAAGTTTCTGGACGGACCAATGGTTGGGAGGAGAGCTATTGAAGTATCATGTTCTATCACCTATAGAGACGGATGAGCTCGACAATACTGTCAGAAGCTACTGGATCGAAGGGCTTGGGTGGGACTGGCAGAGGCTGCAGAACCTTCTTCCGGCGAGTCTCCTGCTTCGCCTAGCTGCTGTAAAACCGATCAGCTCAGGTGGTTTGTCCCCTTCTATAAGCACTCCGGTAGTAGTCAAGGATGAAGTGGGGTGGCGGCTAACCCAGGATGGTGAGTACTCTATACGCTCGGCTTACAGGATGCTCATAGGCTCGGATGACCTCCAGCTCAGTGAAGGCGCTTTGTACAAAGCTATCTGGTCGTTGAGAGTTCAAGAAAGGGTGAAAGTTTTTGTATGGAAGATTGCTAAAGGAGGTGTTTTATGTAATGAGGAACGCATGAGAAGGCACCTGAGTAGCCTGGCGACCTGCAGCGTTTGTAATTATGCTTCGGAATCCTTTATCCATTTGTTTCGAGATTGCGCCCGGTCGAGGTCGATGTGGAGGTCGCTTCAAGCTGGATATCACAAAGTTGATTTCTTTGCCACGCCGTTTGCTTCATGGTTCCGAGGTAATATTCTCGCAAAGTCTAGTTTTAATGTAGATATGTTGTGGAGTGAATGTTTTGCAGTTGGGCTTTGGTGGACATGGAAGTGGCGGAATGAGGCGGTGTTTAATGAGGTCAGGTTCGAAGGCAACCGAAGTGGTATAATCCTAGAGAAGTCGAAGGAGTTCATCCGAGTTTGGTCTAAGAAGAATAGAGGCAAAGACCGGACCACAAGAAGCTTGATCAATGTAGTATGGTCTCCTCCACCAGATGGCGCCGTCAAAGTCAACACGGATGGAGCAAAGAAGAGTGACGGATCTACCAGTGCAGCGGGGGTGATTAGAAATAGAGCGGGAGAATGGTTGGGTGGTTTTGGTGTTAATCTTGGACTTTGTTCCGTACCCATGGCTGAGTTATGGGGTATGTACCATGGTCTAAAGATCGCTTGGGAGTTAGGGTTCCGCTCAGTTATTATTGAGACGGATTCCCAGTTGGCTGTTAAACTGCTCAAGAACACTATTGCACCCCATCATCCTCTCGCTAGTCTGGTAGTTATGTGCCATGACTTCTTAAAAAGAGACTGGAATATCCAGCTTCGTCATGCCTTCCGCGAGGCGAATAGAGTAGCGGACTCTTTAGCGAGTTTTGCGATAAACTTGCCTATTGGCTTAAGTGTATTGTCTGACCCGCCGGAGGGTGTAGTTGACCTTTTATTCGATGATGTAAGGGGTCGGGCTATCCCCCGTTTGATGACTACTTAGCCTTTTCTTTATTAATAAAAGCGCGTCAGATGCGCCGGAGACCACTGACTCTCCTTCCCACCAAAAAAAAAAATAGGTTTAACAAAAGTCCAGCCTAACCCGGTTCATAAATTAAATACCAGACCAAATACTGGATATCCGGTTCATGCCGAACCAGGGGCCAATTTAAAGAGCATATGCAGATGGCATCTCTAAGCTCCTCAGCACCAACAAGAACAATCCTCGGTAGGTGCCGACACGATTGGATACAAATTGGCCCCATTTTATTATTCTATTATTTGACATTTCAATATTTTATTTTCCTTTTAATATTTATATAAATCCTTTTCCCTTTATTCACAAAAGACAAGATCAATAATTACAGGGTTTTCATTATTAATCATTCATCTAATCCGATTCTTTTTTCCGTCTACACCTCTCTGATCTCTCCACGTGGCAGCATATCCATCGAGCGGCCCACGTTCAAGACCCTCCCTGTGGATCGCAACACCTTATCCTTTCCAATCCTCTAACGCAATCCAAGCAATAGTATTTTATGTAATGTATTGTTTGAGATATGTAAGTTTTAAATTATGATATTTAGCTCTAAATTCATTATATAGTAAAATTTCATTTCAAAATTATTGAAAATTATATCAATCTTACATTAGTCAGTAAATTGTAAAATTGTAGACATATGTATACACGAGTAGGGGTGAGCAAAAATATCCGATCCGACTAATACGAAGATCCGTACCGAAACAATACGAATCCGAAAATATCCGGCGATTGGTGATCCTAATCCGATCTGATCCGGGCATATTTTTCGGATCTTTGGATCGGGGTTTAGATGATCAAATCGGATATATCCGACTAGTGTAAGAATAAATATCCGGATCGAATTTCCGAATCAGATGTCGGTCCGATAACACTGTAGGATATCCGTGTGCTCTCTAATCGAAATCGGATCGGATTTTTTAAGATTATCAGATCGGATATTCGGCAATGTCAACCTGTACATCTGAAGTTTAATCACACATTTATGTATAAAGATACATTGTAACTAAGGATAAGAAGGAATAGTATTTACATAAACTTACCTATTTTCGTCTCCTTGGCAATATAAATCAACAATCACACAGCGAGGCAAAATTATCATCTCACAAGTCAAACAGATACATCGAAGCCATGGAATCCAAACACACGTGGATCTCAAATCTCTTCGTCGTCATCCTCTTCTCAATCTCTGCATCAATCGCCCAATCGGTAAGACGAAACCTATACACACGAACTTATATTTCTTCTGATTTGTTGTTATGATTCGAAATTCAGAATTGAACGCAGGATGATAGCTGTGTGTACACAATCTACATAAGAACGGGATCCGTAATCAAAGGAGGAACGGACTCGAAAATCGGCGTTGAGCTTTACGACAACTCCGGCAACGGGATCGGAATAACGGATCTGGAGTCATGGGGCGGGTTAATGGGTCCGGGTCATGATTACTACGAGAGGGGTAATCTCGACATTTTCAGTGGACTTGGGCCCTGTTTGGACGCTCCTCTGTGCTCGTTGAAGTTGGTTTCCGATGGTACTGGACCTCATCATGGCTGGTACTGTAATTACGTCGAGGTGACGTCAACTGGACCCCACGTCTCTTGCGCACAGCAGCTTTTCACCGTCGAGCAGTGGCTGGCGCGTGATGCGCCGCCGTATGAGCTTATTGCTCTTCGTGATAACTGTGATTATGATGATGTGAATGTTAAGTTGAAGTTGAGTTTGACTTTGGTCAACTCAACTGGTTTTTCTGCTCAGTGATGGGATTGTTGTTTTGTTGTGGAATTATGGGATGATTTGTGGTAATAAAATGAGAAATGAGTGTTGTGTTTTTACTGATATGAATCTTATTCATCGTTTAGTATCTGTGTTTTTCTTCTTCTTCTTCTTCTTCAGAATTCAAATAATATGAACACCAGTTGAAGTCAATTGGTCAAATCGATTTCAATGGTAAAGTTAAAATGTCTTACAGAACAACCATCCGGTAGATAAATTTGCTGTGTTACTTTTAGTATAGCCAGTTATTTTGAAATGCAAAGTTACTAGGTTATGTATTGAGTATGCAAAAGTTCTGGATTTGTGTTTTTTCGCACATGTGCATTCAAATATATGACAAACAAACTTTTTTCTTATTGAGTCCATCTTAGATTTGAATACTTACATATTAGTTCAAATTGAGCATACTTTCGTGAAAGATAAGTGTTGAGATGTAAGAGAATAGAATGTGTTACAATTCGATAACCGAAGATATTGTAAGAGTAGCACATATGTTTATGGGTTATTTGTTATATTATTGATTTTACGATGAAACCCTTGTGTTTGTGTGTGACTCAGTAGGCGTGTGTCCTCCACGTTGTTTGGACACACATTGTTTGGACTTGTGACGGATATCAGAAAATGAACATAATTATGTGATTTGCGTAACATATGGTCTTATACCGTATGTTGCATGGAAATGGATCCGGAAAACGTACATGGCGAGAAACGGGGAAACGATAATTTTAAAAATCATAGAAATAATAACACGTGAATGTGTCATTAGTTGTAGAACAATAGAAGTATTGAGAGATAAGCATATTAGTTGCGTTAAGTGATATTGAGTTTGTACCCATGAATGTCTTGTCATACTGAATTCAAAAAAGTAGTCAAAACGTATGAGTGCATGTCTTGTTCATCTCTTTTGTATCCATCGTTGAGTCCACATTGAGACATCATTCATGACCATGATTTTGATGTTTTCGGCCAGTTCCCTATGTTGGAAAATTTTCTTTACCATGTCATTACTATTTTAACCGTGTATGAGAAGTTTTCGGAAGCTTCCTAGTTTCCGATACCGAAGGACAAGAAAAACAACATTATATAGAGCTTTCCATACCTCGTAGCCTATACCCATATCAAACATTTTCCCATTTCATCGGCGAAAATGCAACAGGGTCTCTGTTGGGCCGGAAGTTTTAAAATGGGCCCAAGGCCCATAACTTCCATTTTGGTGTGCAAGGCCCATATACTATTTACATTAGCCCAATCTGACATGGTACGACTTTCTTCTTTCTAAAAATGTATATATCTCATACTAAATTAATAAATTATGGAAATATTTTGATTTATGGGTTGAAGATCCAATAAAGTTTGAATTATTTTATTACTCCCTTTATTAAGTAATGTTTTATCTGCCAATTTAATAGTTTTGTTAACAATTATGTATCCTTTTTTATCTATATTTGACAAACTATATTTAAATTTCCACTTACTTAAGTAGTTATTTAATTTCATTCAAATTGAACTCTTATTAAGTTATTATTTGATTAAAAAAATAAGCATATTGCAATTGCAAAATGTTAATTTTGTTCCATAATTAAACCTTTTGACTCTATAATGACGTAATTTAAATAATATTCTCATTAACACGTATATATTCTTCATAAGTATAATGTTACAAAATCTTAATAGTATAATTAATAGTATGTCCTTATATACGAAGCATTATGCGCACCGGGCTCTATTTTGATACCAATTGTTTGTTTCATTTCTTTTTCTTTTGTGAAAAATTGCTTGCACTATTATTATTATTATTATTATAAAATTAATAAAAATCGAACATCTAGATATGTTTATGGATTAATAAGCATGAAAGTAATAATGTTTTATAAGTCAACCAATTATGCAAAGATTTTGTAATAATTGATTGACTTGCAATAGACTAATACTTTTTATATTTTATGTAATTGAAATGACAGTCCTCTAATATTTTATTTTTTAAGTGGTTTTCCCACTAATTCTTCTTTTCGGTATATTGCATTATCTTAAATGTATTCTTACAAGTATATATTAAACAAAATGATCAAATATATAACTAATAAGTATAGTATGCAATTGAAATGAAATAATTGCTTTAATACCATCCTTGCAATTTTGTGCAAATTGCAGAGAAATACAAAATTTATGTACAACCATCCATTTAGTTATAAATATATATATATTATAAAGTTATACGAAAACATACGGGTTTTTCAAATCTGAGATAATTGAACATCGTAAAATTATATATAACTAATAAACATACCATCAACTCAGATATTTCAAATCATCACTAGTTAAACATATCACATGTGTTATATCCAAGTGCAATACATAAAACCGACGATACTATCATACATGTCTTACGATCTTCCAGTTTTAAATAAAACACGATCTTCCAATTTTAAATGCGAGAAACTCATCGAGATTGTTCGACAAATAAAGTGCATCGTTATACAGGCTCCGTTCGGTTTACCAATTTATGTGGGGGGTGGTGGTTAGATTGCGGGCCGATTCAACAAAGTGGGTCTTGATGTGATCCCATAAACAAGTGTTGTTATTTTGAAGTCTTTTAGTTCGAAGAGATTGTCAACTATGTTAAGCTCTTTAATGTCTATGTAAACAATGTGAATTAACCATGATTTGTTGGTGCAACATTTGCATATCAAGTGAATTATAATTTAGCCTCCTTGTAATAAAAATACAAGAAATCCCTTTAAACACTCATTATAACTAAAATCTAGTGTATCTAACATTTCTAAGTTTGATACAAATTAGCCTCTGAAAATTCTTATGACCCAGAGATATCGTGTGGACATAAGAAGTGATCAACAACCGAAACTCGAGCCTTAACTAGTTGTTCTTGCATTGTCGGTTGTTTTTTATAAGATTGCTTTGTCGTGTTTAGGAATGTTCTTGTTTTAATGTGTAGGTGTCTAACCTTAATGATCAATGTCTTATGTGATGTAATTTGAGTTTGTTAGAGTTGTTCAACAAGGTGAACATGTTTTTAATTGAAAGATTGCTAACCCAAATGTTTTACAAGAAGGTCATAGTTGGCGAATAGTTTACCCATTTGCTAGAGTATGAGTCTAGTAGTATATTGCATCGGGCTGATGCACGCCACAAGTGAACCTACACACATTAAACTTAGGGGTTCCATTCTAAAACCAATTGACAATAGGAGGAGAAACCCTTGGATTTATATGTTAGGTTCACATTATTCATTTAGTCGAAGTGAGACACAATAATCCACACATCCTAAAACCATTTTCATAATTTTACATAATAAATTTGCTTCATTCTCTTAATAATTTTCTATGAATTAATTAGGGAAATAGGACCCCTTGAAATTCTCTTTTGCAAACTAGGTCTCTATACAAAAGGAAGAAAAAATAGGTATGGAAGCTAAAAAATAGGGGTAATAATTTCTCTAATTGAAATGATGATGATTAGATGTTTACTTTTGATTTAAGTATCTTTTTTACATGGATTGGTTTTGTAGTATATTTCTTGGGTATGGTTTTGAGTATGATTGTGAAAATAGAGGCAATATATTTCTTGACAAATTTATTTTTGGGTATGATTATGACATTATTTGGGTAAACGGGTTTTGGGTATGCTTTTATATGTGTATTGGCTTTGTAGTATATTTCTTATTATTAAGTATATTTTTAAAGTGATATCGTGGGTATGTTTTATGGTTACCCAAACTGTGTTATAATGATCAAATTCAAGCAAATTTTTGGGTAATGATCAAATGTCATTTGATATTGATGTTTGTGTATAATATCGAGTTTTGAAAATTTTGGGTATGACAAATTTAAATTGGGTATGGTTTTTGTATTAAGTGATATTTAAATTGGGTATAAGTATAAAATATTATCTAATTTATGGATATGATTTTATTTTGATATTTGATTTTTTGGGTATATTGTTTGCGAGTATGTTTATGTATTTTGACAAATTTATTTTTGGGTATGATTGTGATATTATTTGGGTAAGCGGATTTTTGGGTAATAGGTGATAAATTAAGAATGTTGGAAATTCCTTTTTCTGATTGATGTGACATGTGAGATAGTACAACATGTCACATCCGATGGGTTGTCAAACTTTGCCCTCTTTTGTACTCTATTTCCTCTATTCTATTTTATAGGGGGTCAAAATATCAATCCCAAATAGTATGAGTCTTCTTTCTCAATTGATTTGTTTAAAAGGCTAGTTTGCCAATTTTGCCATTTTCTATTCATCAAAACACTCAACAACTTAGTTTTATTTCATCAAATTTGTCGTTATTTATATATTTCATCTTCATCAACTTCATTTTCAACAACTTCATCCACGATAATTCTCGTTTCACTGAATGGATACATAGATGAACGATATATACAGATTAAATACGATATTTTTATTATAAAAATAAATACTTTATGCATGGAACATTATCGTTATAATAATTTATTATTCTTTTTTGTGCATTATAGGATTACAGCTATGAAAATGAATGGATTTTGTAGTGAATACGTATCTTTTAATAGCTGTTATCGATTCTGATTGGGTGGCAAACCTCTCATCAGACAGAAAGTACTCCCAAATATTCTTCTCAAGAAATTCTTCTTTGATTTGGGAATATTTCAATTATTTTCTTCAGAAAATCAATATTTCTAGACTATTATTATTTTATCAATTTTTCTTACATTTAGGATAAAAGTCTTTTTTTATAATTATATTATAAGAACATAATTGAAAAGATCACTAATTTATATACCTTTTTATCGATTTGTCTCTAGTATGTGTGTGAAAGAGAAGAGTGTTAAATTTTTATGTTTAATTGTTCGACTATATTTGATATTATTCAGTTCGAACAATTTTAAATGTAGGTGAACGATAATCATATATCGTCACAATTTAAAATTTTAGTTGAACAACTAGATTTATAAATTAGTACTTTATAATTAGTTGGCATTCGGTCATATAGTTGAACAATTGACCATATAGTTGAACAATTGGTCATATCCCTTTATTCAAAATAATTTTTAGTTGAACAATTACGTATTATATACTCAAATAATTTTGAAAATTATAAATAAGAACGTTATAAAGAAAACTTCAACAAACTACCCTCTATCCTTTTAAAAGGTACAAAAATGATTAAAATGACATGTATAGCAAACACAAGAAAATCTGCTCTGGTTTTGGATTGGACTTTTTGGTTTGAAGTTGCACTCTATAACTCTCGTTATTATTCTAATAAAATTACTCATAATATAAACTCATTTAGTAAATATATACCTATTTAATCCAATTTTTTTATCTAAGAGAAATTATATAGCGTAAAATGGGAGGAGAGTACAAAACAAAAGTCTATAAAGAAAATTTATTTAACACAATTCTTTCTTTTCTAAATAAACAATATCTTGAATGAAACACATTATACATACTATATACTTTATAACCATCGAACAAGTCGATTTGATTAGGAGATATGAGCAAGAAACAAACTGTTGGAGATAATGGTTCTTCATAACCAAAGTCTATATTATAAGTTCAATAATCTTGAATCTAGAAGTAGCGACACAAAGACTACAAAGTGTTGGATTTAAATCTAATATACATCACTCGTATACATACGATATCCGCTTTATCGTTAATGGACTTGAACACTGATCATGATTCATGTATCTAGAAGTACCGGCATAAAAATATTAGTTGAACCAAACAGTGGGAACTACTCTCTTTCTCTCTCTCTCTCTCTCTCTATATATATATATATATATATATATATATATATATATATAGGGTGTGGTTCCTATGAGAACACCCATAACGTGAGAATATGAGAACAATCGTACACCATTGGATGTGAGTATTAAGGGTTGAGATTTAGAGTAGATATTAAAAATAATAATAACTACGAATAATAATAATTAGGAATCCAACAATAACTACGAATAATCCACTCAACCAACAATAACTACGAATAATACATTAAACGATATGGCACGTTCGTAACAAAACTGATAATAATTACGAATCTGTTCTCATGTTCTCACGTTAGGGGGTGTTCTATATATATATATATATATATATATATATATATATATATATATATATATATATATATATATATATATATATATGGGGTGTGGTTCCCATGAGAACACCCCGAACGTGTATATATAAGAACAATCGTACACCGTTGCATGGTGAGTATTAAGGGTTGAAATTTAGAGTAGATATCATACTTAAAAATAACTACGAATAATAATAATTAGGAATCCAACAATAACTACGAATAATACATTAAACGATATGACGCATTCGTAATAAAACTAATAATAATTACGAATCTGTTCTTATGATTACACGATAAGCTTGTTATTATAGGATTTATACGATATATATATATATATATATATATATATATATATATATATATATATATATATATATATATATATTATTCCTTCATAAAGCAAATCAATAATTTCTCTTTCCTGTAGGGTTTAACATTGCTCTCATTATTTTAGTGTTTACGTGTGGAAATAGAAGACGTGAAAAATGGGCATTGGTATCTCCGTTGCGGGCCCCCTTTCTTATTTATTATAAAAGTTAAAAGCCAAGTAAAAATTTTAATTTAATTACACGATCTAATACTATGTTTAGTAGATAAGCTAATAGTGTAACGTGTACAAGGAGCAAACAAGCTCGGTCAACTAATATTTTTGGTAATGCCCCAAAATGATAAAAGTAACGTACCGTATATGTACATGGGTCCGTTTAGAAACCCGAGTATTGGAATTGAATCTTATAGTTATAGAGTAACTGAAATATGCAGTTTGTTGAACGAAATTATTTCGTAATAATGTTAATTGTACATGTTTGCGATTAAAAAAATTGAGAAGGAAAAGTGATGATCATTTTTTTTGGTAATGAAAGTAATTTATAAAGAAAAAATGATTATCCGGATAAAGATGTACAAGATAATTTGTCGCATGGCGTTCAGATACTAACATAACACGTAAATAATTGACTCCACCCCTCTACAATAATCACAAAAGGTATCCGCGATAACTTTCTTATCCATATATTATACCGACATGGAAGCAGTCTCTTGCAAGCCTGCGCTGGAGGAAATATGTAACCTTAGGTTGGACCATAATAGCCCATAAACGATTCAAAAAACTATTCATGCTCCCTTCCGAAACCTTAACCATTCCCCTCCCCTCTCATACCCTAACCGCGAGTTATCTGGTAGGCACTCCTCACACTAAAAATCTCAAATTTCTCATAATACGGTACCCATATGTCCTTACCAGCTCCTCCCTCCACCTCCTCGTCCCGATCAATGAGATATAGGACCCTAGCTCCCTCCTCCATTCCTTCCGACCAAAATAACGGAAACTTACTAAACTTATAAAAATTAAAACCCTTAGTGTTTTGAGATGAGTGGATTGTCCCATATCGACTATACTAATGTCCGTAAGCCTATCATCTAAGTGTACAAGTAACTCCTCTTATAACCTATTATTTAAGAGTGGAACCTCATGTATATATAAGTAGTTCACCGACCATCCAGATCGTTTGGTCTCAAGTCTAATATATAAAAACAAGTAAATAAAGGTTTATTTAATCAAGAGTACCCAATAATCTTCCATTTCATTATCAAAGCTATCAACAAACTTTAATTGCCTCAATAAACTCAGGGCCCGTTTGGTTCCAATTCTGAAAACGAAAACGGAATGAAAACGAATTTAGTTCATACGTATATCCTTATTCATGAAATTTTATGGAATCATTCATTGTGTTTTCATGCAAAATGCACTCGTCTCCCTATAGGGTATCAAAAGTAATCAAATTCAATTCCAATTACTTCAAATCACAAGAAATGATTTCAAAAACTTTCATGAACAAGGGTATACATATAGACTAGATTCGTTTCCATTCCGTTTTCGATTTCGGGGTTAAAACCAAATGGGCTCTCAATGTGTTACCAAACAAATATTGAGAAATGTGAATATTATAAGTTTCTGTAAATTCTTAAAAGTTTGGGATCTCAAATTCAAGATATATAAACTATATTTTTTTTCACACACTTTATGAATTTTAGTTTCGATAAGTTACTAACAAGAGGGGTCCAGAAGGCACCCATAGACCATAGTGTATAACGTTAGTTTAACAGTACTTTTTTTAATAAAAGGGTAAAAAAAAATACTTATTTTATTGATTCTTTTTCTCAAAAGTCAAAAAATGAGTTATAACTTCAAGGTTAGTGTACGCATCTTATAGTCCAAAAATAACATCGTCCGACGTGGTACATTAAAAATTACTTTACTATAAACAATAACACAGGGTAGTTATAATGGTACTCATAAGTTATCCTGGCTAAGAGTTCAATTTAGGCTAGTTTTTTTTTTTGGTGAACGAGGGACAGTGACCTCCGACGCATCTGAACGCGATTCTTATAGATGAAAAAAAAGGCTAAGTGTTCGGCATTTGGGGATAGTCTGACCCTTTACATCATACCGTAAGGGGTCAGACTATCCCCGAATGCTGTACACGGAATGGAAACGAAATTATGTATTAACTAGCAAAGTTTCCTTGTGTTTGCATAGTTTTGTTTCGTAAAAATATTTATTTTTATACATAAAATAATTTAGGGCATGTTTGGTTTTACTCCGGAATCGGAAACGGAATAGAAACGAATCTAATCCATACGTATATCCTTGTTCATGAAAGTTTTTGAAATCATTACTTGTGATTTTAAATAATTGGAGTAGAATTTGATTACTTTTGATACCCTATAGGGTAACAAAATGTGAGGAGACAAGTGTATTTTGCATGAAAGTCCAATGAATGTTTTTTATAAAATTTTATGAATAAAGATATACATATACACTAAATTCGTTTCTATTTCGTTTTTGTTTCTGGAGTTGGAACCAAATGCACCCTAATGTATTAAGTTCACCACAATTCCGCATTATTTTATAGGTCCATTTACTCGATTAAGGTCTATTGTAGTCCACCTAAAAAAAATATAAGTACGAAACAAATTTGAGAGTTGAAATTTATATTATGGGATCTTTAATATAATTATAATTATTAATATGTATTTTATTTTCAGTAATGTTAATATATTTGTTTTTATTAATTAATTGATAAAATAATTATTATTTATTAAATAATAATGCATAATATTTCAGATACAATAATATTTTCTAGAATATATTAAAACAAAATCTTATATTGCAGTTGATATATATATTCAAATTTACATATAGAAAATACAACTATATATGTATAATATCATAATGATGATGATTTTAGTCAAGTAATTAATAATGTTGATAAAATGGTAGTTCTACAAACTTTTAATTAAGTAATTAATGAGTGTCGATCATTAAGTTTGTCCACGATTCAAATCTACTATAACCTCTAGGTGTCACGTTCCATTTACGTTACCTTTAACTATTTATATATAACTTGTCGACAACAATTTTATATTTATAATGTAAATGATCAATCTTATATCTTTATAAGATTTTTATGATAAGATTTTTTTTTTTTGAAAATGAAAAGCGGTTAGGACGGCCTACTACTTTCTAGAGGTAGTCCATCCTAAAGCATCATTGCGGACGAGGACACAAAGTTCAGGATCGTCAGAAAAGGGTGTGTTGGGGTTCGAAATTCTCAAATGGGTCAATCGGTCAGCAACACAGTTGACTTTTCTGAACACATGCCTGACCTGAACTTTCTGAAATAAGCGAAGATTCAGTCGGGAGTCGGATAAGATCATCTCGACCTCCCAGGGACAACTCCAAAGTCTTTGGAGTACCTTGATAACACATAATTTATCACCCTCAATTTCGATCTTTTTTATATTGAGTCTTTCAGCGCGTAGGCTGCTGCTTTTATGACCGAATTAAAATTATTTTTCTTAGCGTCCAAGCTTATAACTTTGCCGTTGTGATTTCGTATAACAAACCCAATAGATGTTATTCCCGATCGAGTTTTGATCCATCAAAGTTGAGTTTATGAAAATCAGGTTTTGATTTATCTCATTTGATATTATTTTTCTTTCTTGCGGTAGATGTATTGTTCTTTTGGATATATTTAAATTCGTTAATGTCATCATCAATGGAGCGATTTTTCCAGTTTTTTATTTGTATAGCGATGAAGTTGACGATGTTGTGATATGATAAGATGTTATTTATAAAAAGTAATTATAATAAAAATATAAATTCAAGACTCTTTCATTTGTAGTTTTTTTTTTTAAAAAAAAAGGTGTAATATTCTATAGATATAGAAGCTAGATTACTATGGTCCAAGGCAAAGTAGAGCGTCACGTAGAAATGATGGGAAGAAACAAAAGAGTAGATATAATAAGAATTGAGACATTGATTGTAAAGTTACGTAGGTCGATTGGAGGTTGTTTTTTGCTAAGTAGTAAGAAGAAGGAGGCCTACTTCATCTATATAGCTTAGGAATCTCCCTTTCTCAGCTTTCAACCACCAAACTTTCTCTCATTTTCCTACCTTTCCCAACAATGCTTTCTAATTTCACAATATACTTCACTAACAAACAAACACAATTTTCAATCTTTTTAATATATATATATTATGTTGAAAATTTTGTTTGGGCGAGGAGAATACTTTTTTTCTTGTTTGGTTCGCACGTTAAGGTGAACCTACAGTCACATGTCTTATGGATCCCTCCTAAAACTAATTGACAATAGGAAGAGTAGCTCTGTGACTTATATGTTAAGTTCACGTAGTGTCACATTGTTGATGTGAGACATTTTAACAATCAACACTCTCCCTCAAGTGCAATTATCCTGGACTAATCCGTCGGGTATAAGACGTGGAGGGTTTGCACGTTAAGTGAACTTACGCACAAGTCTTCGGGGTTCCATCATAAAACCAAATGGCAATAAAAGAAGTAGTTATAGGACTTATATATTAGGTTTACGTAGTGTTATATTGTCGATGTGAGACATTTTTACACTAAACACTCTTCACTAGAACCTATATGAGTGTGTGTGAACTGAATAGATCGAGTGAAATTATTTTTTACGATAATGAAGGAGAATCTTAAATAGACGTTGAATTCAATTGAATCAACAATTTTAATTTGATCACCTTCCGCGAGTGGGTAACAAATGCACGATTGTGAGTTTTACTTTTTTATAAAGGAGTGTATGATCATAAACTAATAATGGGGTATAATTGCTTGTGATCATGCCACTCCTAGACAGGCCCGTCCAACAAGGGGTGCCATTCGGCCCAACAGCACAGGGCCCCCAGTTTTTTTGGGGCCCCATAATAATAGTGTTTAGTTAATATATCAAACAAAAGAGTGCTTGCCACATTGGTTAAACCTCAACATTAGGTGGAAATGGTCTAGGGTTCAAATCCCATTGCTACTATTTTTATATTTTATTGTTTATATAATCTTTTTTTATCTCCTCTTTTGCTTATTTTTTTGGGGCCCATGATAATTATATTTATATAATTTTTTTTATCTCCTCTTTTGCTTATTTTTATTTTTTTTTATCTCTTTTTTGCTTATTATTTTTTATCTCATCTTTTGCTTATTTTTTGGGGCCCCATTATAATTATGTTTATTTAATCTATTAAACAAAAGAGTGCTTGCCATATTGCTTATGTTTATCTTTTTAAGGTGTGTAATTTTTTTTATATCTTCTTTTGCTTATTTTTATTTTTTTAACTCCTCAATATTAGGTGTAAACGGTCTCATTTTACTTTTTATTGTCAATTTTTCATGCATTTTGTAATTAAAAAGTAATTTATTTTTTTCCCATTTTTTTTTTTGATAAAATAATTTTTTTAAAATTGATAAAAAAAAAATATTGACACAGGGCCTCCAAAACTCATTGGACGGCCCTGCTCCTAGATGTTCATCTTGAACAACATTAATACAAGGTGCACATTTATTCACATATTGTTCATCTTAAATAGAAGCATACAAATAAAAGGATTATAGGGTTTCACAGTTTCGAATCCTTTGAAATGATGTCTCGCCTATATGAACTTATGACAAAAAATATTTGACAAGAGAGTTTTTATTGTTAGCGATTGTTTATTTTGCATCACTTTATTATTCATCTAAATGAATTCACAACAATGTAGTGGACACAAAATGAACAAGTAAACTATTATAAATGCAAAGTGTACAACCTTACATCTTGAATTTTACGTTGTCTAAGATGAATAACAAGGTACACGATCGTACACCCATTGTATATTCTAGATTGTGTATCTATGTATACATATACATGGAGCACAATATGTGAGATTTCAATAGTATTATATTAGATTATACCTAATTTCAATAATATTACATCCTAAAACCAATAAATTATTAAAAAAAAATAAGTAGTTCATCATCTCATCTACCTTACATATTCTACACCATCCAATGTAAGAACTTCAAAATATTGAATAAAAATGACATTCCATATAAACTATCCAAGCAATAAATTTTTAACCTTCAATCATGACCATGTTTTTTGACTTTGGTGGATGAAAGATAGATGTTTTTTTTCACAATATTATAAAAAAAAAACACACTTTATTCAATTTTTGTAACCCCTTTAGTTTCTCATCAACCTCTCCACTTTTGAATCTTTTTGACACCCTCTTTCTTCCAATAAAAGACGGTAACTTCAAATTTTAACCACCAATAGGATTCACTAGTTTACCTTTCACCATCTCTATCCTATTCATATTGACCCCACTCTGATCCAAAGTTGAATAATGAGCAGCCGCCTACTTGTAGAAATTACACACGATAAACAAAATCCCCCAATTACACTCTCCCTTTTTTCATTTCTTTTTTTCTTTTTCCCTCTTTGCCCATCCCTCTTCTTCCCTCTCTGCATACAAAACAAACCCTAATTCACCATAACTGAGTATATAGCTTAGAAAGAACCTCATGACGTTGCAGTACCCAAATTAGTGCAAAGATAGAGATTTATGATTTCAGTCATGGGCTTTGCTTTGCCATTAAATCTCTGAATTCTCCCGTGGGTTGTTTGTCAAATTAAAGATTAAAGCTTTTTCTACTGTTCTCTTTTTGCTTTGCTTTTTATATTCATCCGATCCATCCATACATTTTATTATTCTCACTTCTTCGAATGGGTACTTGAGTTTTCTCCCTCAATTTCTTTGATTTTTTTTTTTATTTTTTTTTAATTTTTGATTTGTGTGATGAATTGATGATCGGCAGGAGACATGGATTCCGGTAACAGTGGGAGTTTTCAGTCGTCAAGCGGTGGAGATGATGATTATGAGTCTTCACGTGGTGGTGGTGGTGGTGGTGGTGGTGGAGTTACAGTGGATTCGTTTTCTTCCTTCTTCAACAACCAGAATCACCAGACTGGTTTTCCGGCGGCCGGTCATGTGACTAGCTTCAACCATCCTCCACCGCCGTCGTTTTTTGATCCGTTAACAAGCTACTTAGATCATCTCTCCAGATCCACCAACCAAAACCCGGTTATAAATTCGGATCCGTTATGGCCAAAAGATCAGCTCACCCGACCCGATCCAATCCCCTCCACATCCGGACCTTCCGGTTTACCAAATCCACAACCTCCGACCGTCGACCGTCAGCCAAACCAAGCTCGAAACCCGAGAAAAAGAACTCGAGCTTCAAGAAGAGCTCCGACCACCGTCCTCACCACCGACACCAACAATTTCCGGGCGATGGTTCAAGAATTCACCGGAATCCCAGCTCCTCCGTTCGGATCATCCGGAACCGGTTCGTCCTCTCTCTTTTTCCCCAGAACCCGGTTCGACTTATTCTCCAATAACCCTCCTGTTCACAACACCGCTCTCCCGTCTTATCTCCTCCGACCATTAGCCCAGAAAATTCCTCCACCACTCATTTCCACCACAAAAACCACAGACGACGTCATCACCGCGTCATCCTCTACAAATTTTCAAATACCCGCATCCGATCTCCCACTCCTAAACCTCCCTTTCAAATACCCATCTCTCAACCCGGATCATCCGGGTCCATCCAAACCCGCACCCACACCAATCGGATCCCTACAGCTTCCCATCACTACAAGAAACGACGACAACGATCAGCTACGTAGACTAACGGCAACCTTCAATACAACTGACGCCGTCAACTCGTCAGCCAACAAAAACAACGGAGGTCCGTTAGGCTGGGCGGAAGGGCTAGGATTGTCTGCAGAGGATGCACCTGCAACCTCAGGCAGGCCATCTGGCAATGGAATGAACACTAATAATGACCACCATTCTCATGCTGTACGGCCACAGAATCTTGGATTTGCTCATCAACAAATTGGTTAGTTACTTAGTTTAGATTTATGTGTTCATCAAAGTACGTAAGTTTTATTAATTATTATTCCTAGCCGCATATTTAATACTTATATAGTTAATCACTACTAGTTTTGTACCATAACGTACAAATCATCACATATATATGATGATTATCTTATAAGATAACGATCGAAGAATGTGAAAATTGTTTTCTTTTTCAAGTCTTTGTATTCGATTTTGTAAATACTCTTAAATGTCGAATATTGAGTAATCTCATCTACACATGCATTATATATATAAATAGATATATTTTTTGTTCTTCCTTTAGTTAGTTTGAAGGTGTTTAATTTCATATTATAAACAAGACTATAGTTGTTATTCTATAATTATAATTTTATACTTGATATTTCGTTTTAAAGTTAATGCAAGTATGTTTATAATGTTCAAAGGAACTCTACCGGTCTCTCTAGATCCGTCCTTGTTTATTGCTAGAGTTTGTAGACTCGTATAAATCAACACACATTCGTTATTTTGAGAAAATGTGATTATTCGTATAAAATTCGATATGTAGTTGTTAAAGTTTTGAAATTTAACTCTTATGTGATATTGAGATGTGTTTTCTACATGTGTTGTAGTCTTATATATATATATATGTTTGTTTTAAAATATTTTTTCATAATTATGTAGTATTTTGGAGTATATATATATATATATACTCCAAAATACTACATAATTATGAAAAAATATTTTAAAACAAACATATATATA